>JAPMOR010011801.1:837232-876667 GCA_026543865.1 Argiope aurantia
AGTTAATATCCTGTTTTTTATATTCTAGTAATTTCTATTTGTTACATTTGACGTTGCCATTCGGCAATAAGTAATAAGTCCGATTTCTGGGCCACGCACGTAAATGTTTTATTTATATATAGATTTTTACTAAAATGGAGAAACGAATGACTCAAAACCTTGTGGTTAAATAGAAAAGGAAAGAAAAATAATATTATAAATCAACTAAATCATAATGACGTATGATACAGTTCACTTAAATGCATCGAAAAAAGTATAAAGATGAAACTCACCAGATATTATTTTGTTCCTTCAGAGAAATAGCAAGGAATAAAATGTTGTTAAAACTAGCATTAACGATACTGAAAAGTTTTGTCTAGTCAGGAACTGTGGAAAGAATTGGCTTATTTTTTTGTCGAATCAATACTCTCTAGTCGCCGGATGGTTTGAAGAATGTTAACCCGCTTTGTGTCGACGGAGTTATAAGCTACGGTAAAATATTTTATAACATTTTTTTTATCTCAAGTTTACACTAATGATATAATAAAATTTACGAGGTAATTCCTTATTTGATAAGAATTGAAAAAATCCCTGTTCTGTATTTGCGGAAGTGTATTATAAAACAAATATTACACAATAAACACATAATAAATCATAAGAGGTATATGTACCTCATAATAAAATGTTTTGTTTTGTGTATATCTTAAGACTTATTGGCGTTCATTCCTTGAGGTTTTGTATATGCAGTTTGTGCTCAATTTGCACAATAAATTTGATCTCCAAACAATCTAATGTTATCTTACAATTCGAAACCATATTTCACATTCAGTACAGATATTAAAAAATGCAATCATATGAAACAGAATTGCGTATAATTTAAATATACAATCATAGAACATAATTTTACTGAAAAATGAATGCTAGAATATACTTAAAATAATGGAATTAACTTTTGATCACGCTATAACATGAAATGACAAACGCCGTTCCAAATTATATCTCTATAGAATATTATGTAATTGCTGTTCGTAATGATATGAATAGCTCTTTTATTTATTAAAAAAATATTTATTTTTTTCAAATTTCATTTAGTTCTTATTCGTGTATTAAATTTTTTTATTGGCAGTTTTTATTGCTAAATTTTAAATGCTGTATAATTTATTTACTATCGCTTTCTGTTCACACTAAAATAAACACCTTCGTTAGAATTATTAAGATAAATATAATTACAACTATATTGATATTTTTTTATAATTTAATGCTTTTATTTGTTCTGATTTAAATTAATTATTTAATTTTTTTTATATTTTTACTAATCTTTGTTAATCTTTTCTTTACATATAAAGAATTATTTTTATTAAGCGTATTTATGGTTAGTAAAATTGTTCTAAATATTTATAGAGATATCCACAAAAGAATACAGTATACAGTCTGAGTAAGGCATAAAAAAATCCATTTCCATTTTACAATATAAGCTTTTAATAATTCAGAACATTTAACTGAGTAAATCTTTTTCTTCTCTTTTCACATTATCACAATGGGAAAAAAAAAAGGCAAACGATAACGCGTACTTTAAAAAAAAGGATTGCGCAAAATGTAAAAAAGCGGAAGAGATTTATGACAAACATATCCATGTAAATTATACAGATGCATATTCAGATATCATACTGTTTGTTTTATAATTAAGTGTAAATCATGAATCTTAAATAAATAAATAAGTGACAATAAGCTCCTTGAATTGAACTTAGTTTTATTGAACTTAGTTTTCATCTTGACCTAGCATAAAAACTGTAGAGCTCGAGCAAGGTCGTAAATATCAGTACTCAGATCTTCATTTTTAGAATCCCACACATGAGTATTTTGTGCTGCGTAGTATACTCTGAACTTTTTTTTTTGTTGACTGATTGAAACCAAAATTTGATACAGAACTATAGTTTTAATAACAAGATCTCATACCAAATTTCATTAATTTAAGAAATGCATTTTTGAGTTATTGTGTTTAAATTCATATATGAAAAAAAATCACCTCTACGGATTTTGCTCGACATTTGTTGATCATTTATAATTCAGACCCTAAAACTACGCACCAAATTCTATCAGCCTAGCTTTTTACGTTTTGTAGTTAATTAAGATAGACACATTTCCTCAAAATGAATTTTGTGAAAGATTTGGTAAGAGTCTAAGTTTTCTTTATTATACATTGAAGCAAAGATTTCTCATAAGCGAAAATAAAAACCTGAGCACTCGTGGCACTTAATGTCTGCAATCTTATGTGATGAGAGGGAAATATTCTTTTATTAGAAAGTAGTTTCTAATAAAAAAAGAAAAGAAAAAAAAAGAAAGAAAGTTTTGATGAAATTATTTATGCTGGCTTTACCATTGAATAAACTAGTGCTTTAAACGGAAGATAAAAAAAAGTTTAATGACAGATAAAGAAGCTTTTAATCTCAGTATTTATAGAGTGCATTAAAGTGGCTTATAATTTCAGTAAATAATTAAATTAGAATATTTCATTTTGAGTAATGGTTACAATTCAAAAAATTATGTTTAAAGTAGATTATAGTATCAAGGATTTGATAATTAGATTTCGTGCTAGAATTGATAGATGAAATAAATACATGGACATTTAAAATGTAATAGTACCTTTATTAGTAATATAACAATCTAAACAATTTCTTTATTACATCAATGAGGTGAAATTTATTCATTAATTTGATATTTCGATGGATACTCATTGATATTCATAAGATTCCAACTTAGATGCTGAAGGAATTTTCATTGATGGCTTCTGCAAAAAAGGAAAAATGGAAATTTAGAAAATGTCTTGACAAGAATTTTGAAACAATTATGCAGTGCACAATAATTATTTAGAATGTGCTTCCCGACTTCGATAAACTTGCAGTTTGAATCTGAATATTTATAAAAAGAGAGTACATTTTTTTAAATTTGGAGGTAAGTTCAGATTTTAACAAAACTTTGTTCTACTGTAATACGCAGTTAAAATACATAAATCTTGCATTTTGTTTTGAAAACATTTTAGACTACAAAATAATCTGTGTTTCTTCTTTAATAAATATTTCTATTTTAAAAATGCTTAAATAAAATTAATATAAATAATTAGATTCTATTGAAATCCGAATAAAAATGTGCACATAGTAGCTTATAATGTACTGAATAATAAGTATTTATGCTCGTAATGTATTATTCCTTTTAGAGGGGAATAAATTTAACATCAAATAAATTTGAATCGGAAAAAAAATCTATAGCAAAGCATCAAAAATTATAAAATAAAGCAATTTATTGTTGATGTCTTACATTTGCATTTTAGCATGTAACATTAAGTGAGATGTATATAATTAATAGTAATTTAATGGTAATTAATGGTAATTTAAATATTACATGCTTTAATATGATATTCAATATAACTTCACGTTTCAGCACATATTTAACATGTTAAGGATTTATTCTAGGTTAATATTTCTTTATTTAATTAGCTCCTTGAATTTTATTCTTTTCTTAATTATTTATTATAATCCCAGAATGACTGACATCCAAATTTGTTATGCACAGGTTATAGAAGCAGACATTCGGTTTTATAAATATTTCAGTTTCAACTTAAAACAGTAAAACATATAACAGAATGATTATTCCTAATAAAGTATTAATATTATTTTAATATTTCACCATTCATAGAATTTGTAATTTTTACAAATTTATATCTTATTTTTCTAGCAAGCAGGAAAATAAAGTTTTTCAATCGACCTGCTTGCAGCCCCTTTTCAGTCCAACTTAGCTGTCTAATATGCTCAGATGAAAATTGGCTACAGTACGTAATTAAGCGTAATACGTTCAACTTTAGATATGAATTGATTTAGCAATGGTTGTGCTAGCCTCTCTTTAATTTATGTTGAGCTGCTGAATTTGTTAAATACGTTAAAATATTTTTAAAGTTAAGAGATTTCTTGAAGGATGAAAATAGTTCTATTCCTGCACTGTGCATATCATCCTCAGTTCCAAGATGCACTTGGAATCATAGATTTCTTAATTTTAAATACAAAACGTAAAGAGCTACATAGTTAAAATTTGATACTTTAGTTTAACATCTAAAATGTATATTAGCATTGAATTCGGAATCATTACGTTCAAGGGATTGACAGTTTGTAAATCTGTACTTCAGAATGCATGCAAAAGCGATAAACTCAAAAAGGCGATGCCTTAAATAAATGAAATTTTGTATATAACCTTGTGACTACAATTGTAATTCTCTGTTAAATTTTGATTTCAACCGTTTGGAAAAAAATGTCTCCAAAATAACAATTAAGTTTTTTGGCACTAGTGTATTAATCGCAACCAACCAGACGCAACCGAATGAACTTTTTCATAAATATTGTTCGCCAGTGGTATGCGTTTAATAATGCAGAAGTTCTAGGATTCTCTCTCTCTGTCTCTCTCGTGCGCAGGGTTATAAAAATAAATCTCTGAACTCTCAAAACTTCTACGGGATTACCCAAGATACATAATTTTAGCGGGCAATGGAAAAGTGGATAACACACCTTCATCATAGAGTAGGTCAAAAAGTTTCGGTGAGCCCTTTAGCACTGGTTTAATAATCATATAAATAGACAGATAGATATCATTCTAAAAATATTTTTTTTCCTACTCAGAGACATCTAAAGCACTGTGGATAATTCTTATATAAAATTCATAGATTAAATTTCAACCATTACTTCATTGTGTTTTGGATTTATTGTAATTTTATGTAATCGGAATACAAAGAGATGGACATAGGTGAATTTCTTTTAGACTTTGATAGAAGTCGATAAATTTGGGGTCAAATTTCATTCCTCCATCTCAATGTAAGGCAGGCAGATATAAGCCCAAATATGATTTTATCGGCCCAAATATGATTGAATGATCGGCCCAAATATGATTGAAATGTTCAAAATGTCGCGGCCTAATATTTAGTGACTATGATATTTTAATTTCGTACTCAAGAAAATTAATATTTTCTAAAATAGGGCTCGTGTTTTCCTATTAGTTTGAAATACTATGTTGCCATTCATCTTATTTTGAATGTATTTCAATATAATGAATAAAATTTTACTCTGGATTTACTGTTTGTAGAAACTTAACTATTTTATGTCAGAAATCATGGCTTTCTTTTAAAATTACACACTTAGCATGCCTCATAACTAAATCACATATATATTCTTATTAAAATTGAAAAGAATGAGAAATCGAATCTTACTGCACAGTCCTCTGTAGTTAGAACGAATTCCAGATCGCTGGCATGAAGAACCGCAGCAAGTGCCTGATGGGCACGCAGAGCATGGAGGACCCGCTTTGTACATTTCACCTCCCATCATGTTTCCACTAAAAAGGAAAAGAAAATTAACCATTTCATAAGAGAACGACAGAACAATAATACATATTAATATTTTAAAGAGAAAGACGGAAAATATAGATTCTGAAATGTTTTGCATTATCATTTTGTACGTTTGGATAAAAGGGAAGGCAGCCAAATGCTGTACACTTTTCTAGAATTCTCGGGACCTTAGTAGTTCACTCTTCCAACAACTTTTCATAACGATTTCTTAATATCTTTTTCCTTGCATGAACTTTCGAGATCCGTTTGGGAATCTTCAATAATCAGGATTTCATACGTGCCCCGAGACTGCTCAGATTTCATCAGAAACATCAGGTTGCTATTAACCGGTGGCACGAATTGAAAGATTATGAAGGAAGAACAATTTACATAAAAAGAAGTAGCAACAACAACAACTAAAAAAGACTGAAAGAGAATTCGACTGATGAAGAAGCAACCACTCATGATATTACACATTTGTCTCAGTAATCCTTGTTTTTCATCAATGGCCGATAGGTAAAAGATTTTAAATGGTTTAACTGATAAGAAAAATATAGTTATTATTTTTTTATAAATAATATCCTTTCCATGCCACTTTAAACAATAAATTAAGAAACTGTTGTGAAATTTTCAACGTACCCGCATCTTCCAGCTGATTTAGTCTGAGATCAAGATTTAGGTGAGCATACTACTTCACAAGATCGCGTTTTTCGTTTTATCTCGATACGCCACGTTTGTTTATTTTGAAATTGTCAATGTTCTTTGATCATAGTCATAAGCTCACTCAATAGAAGCAGATAGAACACAGAGGGTAGAAGAGAATGGTTGGATCAGTGAATATACAATCTAAAAACAATCGGTTCTTTTCTATTTTGGCCTTCGAGTTTGTCGTCGAACTTAGACTTTCCTTTTCGATCACCGAATTTGATAAATAACAAACAAATTGTTGATCATTAGAATCGGCTGATTTTCTATGTATTTAGATACAAGAAATACATTCCTCGCTATTTCGACCTGTACAATCGATTGGCTGTTATATCCATGTGAATATTGTAAAAAATGTAAATATCGCAGTCAAACAAGGAAACAATCAGAAGTTAAATTCGTAACAATATAAAATACAAAATGTGAATCTTACGCTGGGCCATAATTGCAAACGAGGAATGTCCTGTACCATTCTCCTTCTTTGAATACAGATCTACCGCATCCGACGCGCCAACTGGTTGCCCAGACCACCTGAAAAGCAAAAGAAAAATTATAAAGATATCATGGAATTTTTAATAAAGAAAGATATTTGTATCTGTGCGAATCGCCACTTTTTATTTCGAATATAAACTTTGAAATGAAATATGAATTTCGATTTGAAAATAAAAAAAATATATATATTTCATGGTGGTAGAATAGAAATTAGGTTGAAAATTTGTCTGATGTACTATAAATCCTCAGATGAATTTCCGACCTCTATCGCCTATCTTGGTGATGGCTCAAATACCTTTACGTTGAAGCGAAATTGTCCCAAAAGTCTTTCTTTTTCTTTAAAGATGCCTGACTATAATAATCACTAAATGTGGTTTCCATTCCTTCTATCATATCTAGACAATTCACTGAATTAAGAATTTACGCTAAAGGAGGAATGTAGTATCTTCTCTTATAGCGACCTGCCAACATTTACTCCAAGTGAGGCAGAAGTCTCAGTTTAATCAATGTATGGCAGTAATATACCCTCCTAGAGGAAGGCCATTAATTCACTTGGCCATTGTGAAGCAGCGTTCACACCAGGCCAACTATTGCGCCAAACAGAAGGTAACGCCTATCTCAGGAACATCACATGATCCCAATGGGGCAATGGTAAATGGCTGTCTCATTGGGAAAACTATTTGCCATTGTCCCATTGTGGTCACATGATCTTCCTGAAGTAGACATGACATTCTATTGCGGGCAATAGTTGCCTCGTGCGACGGCTGCTTGAGGCAAAGTACAACTCACGTACTAGATGCGGCTAATTTAGAAATTCTATCTGATCCTACACAGATTGTAAAATAATAGCATAGCCAATATATCGCGGTTCGAACCTTTAGAAATGCAATCACAATTTTATACATCATATTAATATCAAATAATTTCTTTAAATAATGTTTTTTAAAAATCTTTATTCAGATTCAAAATAAGATATGTTGGTTTGTTATTATTTCGGCTCTTTCATATAAAGTTTGTACATCTCTGCATTGGGTCATGGATTGAGTGTAACACAAATTGTAAAGATGACTGTTGCTGTTTCTACTGGCACTAGTCATAGACAAGTCCACTGAATTTATAAGTCAGTGATTTTAAGCCAAGGGTGTGTCTCTTGTTTTTCAGTAGCGCCATCTAGGGCCAAGAGTACGACTTAGCTACACACACGTCACAATCCTTTTTACGGGGTGGAGTTCATTCATGCATTTCATTCACTCATCCACAGATAGTAATTAAGACCTGAATCAGAGAACGATCACCCCTGATCCAGTACCCCCCAGTGGTTTTACTCTCCACATGGAGGACTTCGTGACCATGACAGATTTATACGCACGTCAGCCACCGCACACACACGGTGAGTCTTCGGCCGGCGGGGTTCGAACTCGCAACTCAACGAAAGTTAATCCAACGCCCTACCAACCAGGCTATCCCGTCCAAAGATGATTGTAATACTCTCTACAAGGCTGACTATAATAATCAAGAGTACTATAGTCAGCTCATATTTATAATATAGTGAAAACCATTGATTTTACCATTATGCCTTATTCTAATAATTGCAAATATCATCCGAATGTATTTGCATATAATTCATATATCTAGACACAATACCAATTATTAATATTCTGTGTAATGAAAAAAATAAGACAATCTGTTTTTAGATTAAAACGAAAGGATATATACTCGGAGTAGGAGAATATTCTATCGAGTATCCATAACGCTATAATTTTTTTAATCGAAATGAATAAGAAAGAATTAGGAACAAAATAAAATGATCTTTTTAACGGCAGACAAAGTATGCATATCTATAATATATCTGATATGACAATTAACCTCTTGAACTCCTAATTACATTACATTTCTATTTGGGGCAATTATTTTTATTACGTTCCTTATAATAACATAAAAAAATCACTTGAGATACTGAATTATTTCTAAATGTGTTTTCAGTTTTAAATGTCTTAATATCTTCACTTAATTGCAGATTTATATACTACAACTTCAGTAATTCGATACACCTACCAAACACGTACGTGTAGACGAAGGGGTTAATGCTTGCAAAATAGCTCACACCTACCTGAGTGAAATGCCCATAGGATCCGAAAACAAAAGGCTTAATGTATTCTTTCTTGAACTGTTTGACTTCATCATAAAAGGCCTTGACCATCGTTTCCCAGCTCGAGTCCGAGGGCATCGAATAAGTAAATCCCATGTAGATGTTCTGGCCCACTTGGAATCGATCTGAGTAATAGTTAATTTATAAAGTCATATAACTGAGTAATATAAAGTCATGCATAAGAGCTCCGACAAATATTAGTTGTAAACCAAACACGTAAAGTAAATTTCAAATGAATATATTGTAAATAGAAAATCAATTGCATTTATCAATTGCAATGCAATTTTAGCATCTAAGCTTCATTTAAATCATAGATTTCAACAACATTATTTTAAGCTATGTGATAAGTGATATTCTATAAACTATGCGGGATTAAGATAATAGTAAAGTAAAATTTTCTGAAGAAAAAAAATAGAGGAAAAGGTAGAAAATCATTTGAAAAATCTTTTTAATTAATATACTGCATAACAAAAGATAGTTATAATACACTAAAATATGAAAAAACCCCACTTTTCATAGCCCTATAATCTAACGAATAAAGACCATTTGAGAACATATATTGACTTGATGGGCAAAGGAAACGAGACAGACAGGAAAGAAAAATAGAAACGAATATGGAATGAGATCGGTTTAGTCACTTAAGTAAAATTATAAATACCTTCAACTGATTATGCTAAATTAATTATTGCGACTTCAGATTATCTAAATAAATTTAATTTAATAAAATATTATATATTTCAGCAAATTGCTTATGAGCCCCAGACTGCATAAAATTTAAATTCCTAAATTCAAACGAGTCTTTTAATTTTCTTTCTTTTTGTATACACCATAATGCAGCTCTTTCCAATCTTTGTGCACTCATTTCTGAATACTTAGGTATATAGCTACCATTGAAGAAACGCTTTAAAGGACATAAGAAATGGTATTTATGTTGTCTTAGTCAGTAAACGTACTACTAAGAAATGACGAGATCCAAAGTTTTATACATCTTTCGGAATTTTTCCAGTTGCAGCTACAAGCCTGTCTAATAGTTTAGAATAAGATATTGCGCCGTGATTAGTGGGTATTTTGCCGACGGATTTCATTTTAGGTAAAATGCATATTTCTTCATTACAAATATGTTTTCAAAATAAAGTCTTATATTATTAAATAGAATAAATAATAATTAAGATATAAGCAAAATGGAAATTATACAAACTTAATACATATCGATGACAATATTATTTGAAAAGCATGATTTATGTTAATGATGTATGACAAAACTGTGAGATGTATTGTCTTAAACTTTCAGAGTTCAAAGCGAAAAAATTTCTCTCTCTCTCTCTCTCTTTATATATATATATATATATAAGAAATGAAGAAAGGAAAAATAAAAAAAATCTATGAAGAGTTTTAAAAATAATTATTAAACATGATATCTTTATAAAAATATGTTTCCTTACCTAAGCTACATTACACATTGAAAGCAAATTACTATTTTGTGAATTTTATTTATTATGTGAAGTAATTATTTATTAAATGAAGCTTAAATTCTTAAAACTAAAGAGAAGAGAACTATGTAGAGAATGATATATTGTTTTTTTTCTTTTTAGTAGTGGATTAATTAACGGAACTAATTGCATTTCTCTACCGTATTATAACATAAATTGACGTCATTATTACTTCAAACTTAACGGAAACGGGATTGGCTGTAAGCAAACTAATTTCTAACGACCATTATTGTCATGACAACGATGTTAACATATTAAATAATTATTGAAATTTTATACGATTTCAGATTAATTATGTGAAAAGAAAAATTTAGAAAAAGTTTCCTTTAACAAAAATTTAAGATTCAGACTATATATTTTTCTGAAATAGATTTTACTCGTAAACCTAATTTCCTCTTAAATTTTAAAACTGGAGATAAATCTTCCATTTCAGTTTTATATTATATTTCTTTTAAAATCTGATAAGATCATATGTATGACTTTAGAAGCATAATTAAAAAAAATAGATCATATTTACATCTATTTTTTAAAGTAATTTAAATTTTTATAAATTCGTGTTTGAAGTCTCTTTTTTGGGGGAGGGAGGAGAGTTCCCCCCATTTTCTATATTAATTTAAAAAACTTTCCGTCTTTTATTATAACAAGATTATTTAAGCAAATGACAAAGAATGATGTAAGAATTTTCTCATTATAAACATAATTATTGATCGAGCATTAATTTCTAAGAATTAAGCTATAAAAAGTTAACCAAGTTATAATTAAAATTTATTATAATATAAAAATTATAATAATATAAAAATTTTAACTTTATAAAAATTCATAAATTATAATTAATAAAATTATAAAATAATAACATTCTATAGAATTTTTCAAAATAAATTATATCAGTTCGCATGTTAAAGAGATTCTAACCTGACTATATATAACCTAAGATGTTATAAAAAACATAACAAACTATTTTATATTCTGACTTTTCATTTGTGCTGTAATTGGGTTCTTTAACACTTTCAACTCTACCGACGAGATATCTCGTCTTTCAGATGTTTCCAATTATAGGTTTCTATGGGCTAAAATTTGACTGTAGGCTAAATCTTCAGATATGTAGTAGAAAGTTCAACCTATCTAAACAGGCATAAGAAGCAAATTTTAGCCCACAGAAACCTGTAATTGGAAGCATCGGAAAGACGAGATATCTCGTCGGTAGCGTTGAAAGTGTTAAGCATGACTATATGAAACACAGAATATCCAACATTTTTTTTTGATAAAAATAGAAGATTCACAATCAGTATAAGAGACGCATCAATACTAAATGTGTAGTGAAAATCTGAACATTAACTTTCTACCTTCAGTAGATGTATAGAATGAAATTCGAATGTATTAAATTAAACGCATTAATTCACTGAAAAATAATTACATTTTAAATGTATTCATTCGGATCATTAATAAAAATTTAGTATAAATTTATATCTTGCAGAAATTCTTTACAAACAATTATTTAGAGTAAGGGAAAATATATAAATGGAAGGGCTATATTCTATGTTTCTGTTAACTTAACAATTTTAAGCAAAAATGATTTGGCTGAAAGATAAATATTTTAAGTAAAAAAAAGAAAGATGGTTTAAAATTATTGTCCAAAATGAATTGAAATTTTAAATCCCAGAGAATTTTTCTCCTGGCTTGAATTTCCCTTCTATATTATAGGGCCGCGGTGGCCTGGTGGTAAGGTCTTGGCTTGTGAACCGTAGGGTTTCAGGCTCGAGACCCGATTCTGCCGAAGAACCGTCGTGTAAGGGGGTCTGTTGCACGTTAAATCCGTCATGCCAAACGTCCTCCCGCTGGCGTGGCGTGGAGAGGTGTCGCCCTCGTCATCTGACCGCGGTTTAAAATTACGAGGTCCGTCCCAAAATAGCCCTTGTGTTGCTTTACAACGAGGCGCTAATACAACTAAACTGAAACTGAAACCCTTCTATATTATCTGACTATCGTCTGCTAGTAGTCTAGACGAACTCTTATTTTGTTAACTATATCTCAGGTAGGATTATCTCAAAATAATTAATAAAAGTTATGGTAGAAAATCTCACATACATTGGCATATTGCTTAAGAAATAAAAAATATTTACAATACACTTTTTATGTATATATATAATGCCAGGGTTTTATGTAATGTATATATATATAATGCCAGGGAAAAGTTTCGTTTCCTGGCAGTGGGAACTGAAATTGTTCTCATATATGCTTTGCTATTGTGTCTTTCAGTAGAATAAAGTGTATTTCTATATTATTGAGTCTGTTGGATTTTTTTATGTACACCTATCTACCCGATCGATTTTTTTGTACCAATATAAAAACAAAGCAAATGAGAATAAGGGATTTCCCTAACATAAAAATAAATAAACAGACATTTTCAAATAAAATAAACTCATATGTCACGAGTCTCATTTTCTTAAAACTTTCATCACATTGTTATTCCCAATTATCATAAATAAATTGTTCTTTAAAGGCAGAGGATCCAACCTATGAATTGTGGGTAACAAGAGAGCCACGGAGGTCTTTTCCTATCTGTTTTAGGAAATACTTTTCGAAAATTTAAGACGGAAACTAATTCAGAAATTTTTTGAAAAAAATTCATAAAAAAATAAGAAAGTACTATCAAATGAAGTAATTGAACTATCGTCTAAAAATACTTTAAAATCGTTTTTTTAAAGCAATAAATGTTCTATCACAATATTCAGAAATTGACAAACTTACACTGAGACATTTGATAGGTTTCTCGATTATCTGTGTAAAAATGTTTTCACAGCTCTATTTAAAAAAAACAACAACAACAACAACAACTGAAGTACAAAAGCTAGCTGAATATAGAAAGGAATTTGAAACTGAAGCTATCATGTTTAGACCAGGTATTGTTTCTCCCTTGGACGACAAACAATAAAAAAAATCCCATTGAGCATTTTAGTTTGAATCTTGATAGATTGTTTTTGAATTTTCTCACGTTGTGACAGATAATTAATGAAAATAAATCTTTTTCTTTATAAACTATATATTTTTAATCCCTTTATAGTAAGATTTGTTGATTTCTGATATTACATTTTATTTTTTTACTTTCATATTTACTTGCAAGGGGGTTAAAAATATTTTTTATATATAACAGGTAATCCGTACATAAAAAAAAGCAGCTAGCCACTAATCTAAAGATTCATAATCATTGCCGAATTATTTTAGAAAGTCAATGGCAATGCTGGTAATTTAGTAAGTATGTTGCCAATATACTTACTTTATACTATTTTTGAATACGTTTGGAGTATTTAATTCCCCCGCCGTTAGTATTTTATACAAGACAATTCCACAATCATGGAACGGACTTTAAGGGTAATTAGGAAAAAAGAAAAAAGTCAATTTTTCACAAAAACATGGAATTACAAACGTAAACGGCGTAAAGGGCAAGGATTCGTCACTAATGAAACCTATAAATGAATTAAGAAAAGTAATATTTTAAACTTAAATATTTCAGAGCTGAATGATTATTTTGTAATTACCTGGTGATATATTCTGAAGACAACTATCATATATGTGATTTTATGAGAAATCTTTTTAAAGGGTTAACACAATTAAATAAGAGGCAAAAACAGACACAGAAATCATGATATGCTAAACATTGTTTTCAGGAATGCCAAATGATGCTGTTAAAGTATTTATTACCATAGAATCTAACGCCAATACAGAAAATACTAGATTTCGCAAGCGTCAATGAACGAATGTAACATTTAGTGTTGTGGAAAGTCAAAACAGTGATCAGTTAGGCAGTAAGTTGATATGGTTGGTGAGAAGTCAAAATATTCTGTAACTTAACACTATAGAAAGTCATTCAGTGATCCGTTAGGTACTTAGTCGATATGATTTGTGAGAAGTCCGAATATTTGCAAACTTGTCATTGTGGAAAGTCGTTTCAGTAAACAGTTGGGCAGCAAATAGTGCGGTTCTTGAGAAGTTAAAATATTATGCACATCGAAGGAAATCAATGCATATTCAAAAATGTTAGTGAAAAAATAGTAAATAAACTTCTTTTTCAAAATCAGACTGCCAAATAAGCACTTATTGTATTAATATAAGAAATAAAGAGGTTTATAAGCTGGGTTAGTAAAAATAACGTAAGTCCATCTCTAGGGACACATCAAGTTTTAAAAGCTAACTGCCATATAAGCCATATAACTATTTCATACAATTTTTAACAGCGTATTTATCAACATATTCGACATTCATTCCTTTTAAGAAAATACATCATGAAAACAGTCATTCGGAAAGACTTTTTTTAAGTACTGTAATTAATGCGGTGGCAAATTGTTTTAAGTTCTCATCACATATTAATCCCAAGTCATATTGTATATTTACAAACAATATGACTTGTAAATATACATACGTTGAACATATTGTATATTTACAAACAAAAAGATTTAGTTTATTCATTCCCATAAGACCAAGAGAAGTACTGTAATTTCATATTTATGTAAATCAGTTGCAAACAAGATACGTCAGATTATGAAACAATCTAAGCATAACAAATATGAAGTAAAACATATTTTCATTACATGATATTAAAAAAAGCATTTCTAAGTAAATTTACTTTAAGATGAAAATGATATAAAAAGATAAAACATAATAGATATAAAGTTAAATTTATCGATCGATTTAAAGCTAAATTCATTAAAGAATGTATAACCAAATTAAAAATAAAATTCTGCAAGTCAGTTCAATTGTGCTGCTTTATGGAATGGAGAGTCTTTAAAAGATGAACTCCACAACACGCATTATATTTTGAGACATTTTTATATTTATGTTCTAGAGGATTTCGATGGATTGCTAGTAACAGTTGTATCTTGACGGAAGGAATTCGAGTATCACTGTTGGCTGAAATATTTGTCAAATAAATAAGTTTAAACCATCAAAATTTAGTATAAAAATGATGTCAGATATATTACATAATACACGATTTCTTTTCTTCACAGAAATAATTAGCTATTAGAGAATTATTTCAACTTTGAAGAAGAATTATTTCAACTTTTGGAATTTATCAAATGTAGAACAGAAATTTAAAACAGTTTTTCCTTAAATAGCTGAACAAACAATTTTTTTCTTCTTAAATACTCTGAATTCGTTAGCATGATAGATGGACCAGCTGTGGTGATATTGCAAGCAATTGTAGATAGTTTTATATGAAAAATGATAATAATAAATTATGTGATCTATCATTGAAGAGAAAAGAAGTGTTTAAAGTCAATAAACAAAGATAATAGTTTCAGTGCTTTAGTAGATTCATAATACGATCTAAAAGTTTTTACGAGCTCTTTATTTTTCTTTTCCTAGAGTAGCAAGTAAAATTCCGTAATTTATCAGGCAATCAAAACATAATAACATGAAAGGCCTGTTAAAAATATAAAAATTCCATAAAGTCAAGTTTCTATTGATCAGTAAATCTTTTCTCAAAGAAAATTTAATATCTTTATAGTTCCCAGAGGCACAGTAGAGCAGACATTGCACAGAGGCCTTAGCCTTTTGGATCATTTCATTTGTCAATGCTCCCGAAATCATCACTATGAGCAGAAGAAACCAAGTGAAAAACGCTTTATAAACTAACCCCAAAGAATATTCAAAACTCAGATTTGTGGCAAATGCCAATTTATAACCAGCCCAAAAGAGAGTAGACATCGCCAAGATTACTGTAATAGAAACTGAAGATGAAAAATTCTCTTCTAAACTGACCGCAGTTTCCAGAGTTAGCTCATAAATCCGTAACAGTTTGTTGGCGTCTTCTTTTAAATGGTTTCTGTCAATTTCATCACAAACATGCTTGAAATCCTTGCGGATAAAAATGCAGGTTAAGCCATAATAGAAAAGATAAAGGACCATGACCGTGCATGTTGAAAGGTAAAATATTAAATCAAAGAAACCAAAAAGTAGCAGACAGTTATAATAAGAAAGATTTAAAAAGTCCGATACGAAAGGCATACTGCAAATCATTGTTTCATGAACTCGAACTTCATCATATCTTCGTAAATTAAGTGAGAAACAACAAAAGACAATTGTATTCAATAAAATGACAAAATATATAACAAAAGAATTCTTATTTGTTCGATATTTTTTGTCAGGTAACACGTCATATGCTCGGCTTATACCTTTGATAATACTTAGCATAGTCGTGCGACTTCGATGTATCGATACATAAACTAATGTAAACGTTGAAGTAAACACCAAGCGTGTGATTCCCATTCTTCTGTCAGGCAGAAGGATGAGCCACAATGTCTGCATAATGCATCTAACTCCTAAAACAGCATGAAGAAAATATTTCCAAATCAAATGAGTTGCTTTTATCAACATATGGTAACGATTTTTGTATTCTACAGAGCTCTCGATCTCCACGCCGAATGCAAAGAAAAGTCTGAAAATAAATCGAAACTCAGCTAAGAGACTCTTTTCAGACACGGATGATGTTTCATCCTTTGCTTGAATTTCTTGATTCTTAAATGGTGAACATCTTCTGATCTTGGCCCTTTCCGTAAAGCGAAATGACTGCCAACTGCTAGGGAGAAACATATTTTTGAATTTTTGCAGTTGTTTCCAAAGATTTCTATTCCCTAAAAGCAGTATTTCTTGAACGTCTCACTTGGTTCTACTTCAGAAAATATGGCAGTTCATGAACGCTCAATCCTTTATTACGAATTAACTTCATGCTACCCGTACATTTTTGGTTCTGAATTATATAATTGTTATTTCATTCGAATTCAATCGTTAATTTTTGAAAAGTCATGCATTCATATCGGTTATGGTAGTTAGAAAACTTTAGAAAATTTAGTTCTAAAGTAGTTTGATCGAGTAAAACCGTAGGCGTTAACTAATATTTATTTCACTCGTGCTTATTTCGTTTCTATTTAATTTAATATATAATAATTTTCTCCTTTGATAGAGCAACACGGAAGGAACTCGTTATTAGAATTTTCATATTCCCATTTTCATAAGAAATGATACAGTCTTTCCCTAGGTTAATAAAATATTATTTAAATCACTTTTATTCTGAATTTCTGCTTTTGTGTTTAAAAAAGTAAATCTATATATTTTCACAGTAATCACCGATGTCGATATTACAGTGGTAAAGCATGTTTACATATTGAAAATTTGGAGTGAGTCATCACTTTATTCTTCATCTTATCGATTTAAGAGAATAAAATACACTGTTTTTGATCTGGTCTGATTCAATAAATAAATCATCTTCCCGAAATTTTGCAATAAAAATAGTCGATCGTTTGGTGAAAGAGAGAGAGAGAAATGAATGGAAATGAAAAGATACCATTTGAACAAATAATGATGAAGTCAAAGATAAGTGAAAATTGATTAATGGAGAGAAATCAAAATGCATGTTTACAGAACTGAGTGACTGAATAGAATCAATTTATTGGTTGCATGACAGATGCGCTTTTCATTATTTTCTACCACTTGCTCTCAAATTGTAGGTTTATTCGAGCTTATTTATTTTTGGCAGTAAACCTTTGGAAACATATCGAGAGAATATAGAGATTGCTTATTTTTCTTCCTGATAAGAGAAGGATTGATGGTTGAGAGTTCTTTTTCTTGGAATTATCATTTATTTTTTCTCGCGGGGTAAAACTGATGATTACTGTTTAAAAAAGCGATAAACATCTTTCAAATCTTATTTCTAGATTTGGTTTTATTTACTAGACTCTACGGGCAGCGCTACATTTTTTTTTTTTTCATATGGAAAAATACATGGGTTTTCTAGTATTTCAGAGAAATGGAGATTTATAAATCCACATGCACTAACGTAAGATTCCAGTGTTAGATTGTTAATATTTAAATGATACATTCATCTATAAAGAATTAAACATGTAGGTGTCATTGATTTCAAATACGTATTACTATTAAAACGAACATAACATCAAGAATTTACATATCAAATCCTTGATATTATTTACAAGAATCATATGATGCTGGAAAATAATTACTTACAATAATTTCATACATATAATATTCATTTTGAGTCTTCGGTCCAGAACACAGAGTATCATTTTCACAAAGTGATTGATTACCAAAGGCCGTCAATCAATCAAAGGTTCTCCTAAATCTATCTATTCTCGGCAAAGATAAAGTTTACAATATTGCAACCACTCTGAGGCGGTACGCGAATGCGCAAGGATAGAACCTGGGACCTTTCGGTTAGCAGTCCAGTAACTAAACCAGGATACAAAAGCGTACGCTCGTGTAGCGTAGTTGTTAACTGGCTTATATGCTATTCAACACAGTACTCTCCCTCCAGTGAGACGGAGGTGAGGCGAACGATATGGATGTTGAGTGGTGATGTAATATTAGCTGTTAGCTTAATGGGCCGGTACCCAGTTGAATAGCGCCAAGCGTTATGGCGAGCGAGTGTGGGTGCTGCGCCAAGTGTGTCTGGCGACTTTGGGTTGCTGCGTCAAGTGAGTCTGACGACTTTAGGTGTGGGTAGATGGCGCCACAACAGTTGTACGAAGGTTGAAGGTTCATCGTTCGAGGTCACCAATGAGGCGGTACGCGAATGCGCAAGGATAGAACCTGGGACCTTTCGGTTAGTAGTCCAGTAACTAAACCAGGATACAAAAGCGAACGCTCGTGTAGCGTAGTTGTTAACTGGCTTATATGCTATTCACCACAATTCCTATGCTTGAGTGCCGATAGAACTAGTTAATGAATTAATAGCAATGCTACTGAGCGCATCTGCCAATACTCCAATTCACTGAATGTCACAGTCAAATGGCAAATATCATGTATTCGATCTAACATCCCATCGTACATATCATCTAAGCATCTAAGATGTACATTTTTGCTTATGCGATGATGACAAGAATTCATTTGAGTTGAACAACGGATTCAAAATATTGAAATGATGTGACAACAAAGAAGATTTTACTTATAACTCTTGGAATATCACTATTCTACTGTTCCTCGGTAAAATTCAAATAGATTTTAGTCCAGTTTTTCTCGTATTCTTCTTTCTTGTATACTTTTTCGTATACAAAATATAAAAAGATAAAATATTATAAGCGTTAAAAAATCAAATTTGAAATTTTTACGAATTTTCCCGTTTGAAACTTCCCTATATGCAGAATTATATTAAGTTTGAGTAAGTAATTGAACATTAAGCTCCATTTAATGGCATACTTTCTTCTCACTGAATAATAATAATGAAAAAATACAGCACCTTGTAAAATTAGTGGAAACTATACTCCTCTGCATCCATATCTCTACAACTGGAATCTTATATAAAACAATCTATTTAGAATATTTGTTCCTAATAGAAATTTTACAAAATTCTTAAAGCTTGTAACCTGGCTGTGAATTTAATTATTACACTGGAATGATAATGCTTTAAAATAAATATTTAAAAAATAAAAAATTAATAATAATAAATCTTATTCTTAAGTATAAGATTAAGATAATAAAGTATAAGATTTCGACAGACTTATTCCTAGTATACGTTTATTCGTTACAATCGGAAAACGAAACTAATCTAAAGAGTTTACGTAACTGAGGAATTTTTCTGTCAAGATTCTAAAGCTATATTATTGCTAATATTATCTTTCGAAGATATATAGATATTGACAACGCATTGCTGAATTTAATTAGACATTTAATAAATCGTCTTTTAAGAAAGGAATGTTCCTTACCAACTTGACGACATTTGTAGCAGTCGTGTTGGAACTTGCATTGTTCAGCATGCTTCTGCGCCACGGCAGCGAGTTCGTCATCCCACACCTAAATACAAAAAATAAATTGAAATATAGTGAAATCATGATGAAATGGGTTTGAAATCACCTAATTTAACTCGTTAGCAGCCAATTTATTTTGAATTTTGGAGAAATTTTTAAAATCTGCTTTAATTTATTAACTACCAGATATATATATATATAGTATTATTGATTAAGTAATAGTCAATAACTATATACTATTGATATTACATCAAGTTTGAGTTTTAGTGTCACATATCGATGCAACGGTGATATTATACTGCAATAAATGTATACCGTCCGTTGCTTAAATATATATAACTTCAAGAGCGTTTACAAGTATAACTAAAATATCATTTCGAGAATTTATTTCTAAACTTCCTAAAAATTATTCTTTTATCTTAATTTTTATCTTTTTATTTAGTCAAATAAACTACATGGTGCAAAATTAAATTCATTTATATTTTTATATTGTAAAAATCCATCTTCGATTTAAAATTTTAACGTTTCCTTTTATTAACAAGTATGCCATATTGATATGGAATACATTTTAATCGTCCGAAATGATGAAAATGGGATGAATAATGCAAATTCATATCTTCATAAAAAGATTATGTATTTAGTAAATTTTTGAACTTTTACTCTGACAACAAATTTTTGATACTCCAATTTTTGTTATATAGCTTTCTATTTCCGAGGACGTGCTTTTGCATTCTCACTCTATTTTTACATTTTGTGTTAATGCAAAATTTTAAAAAAGTTTGATTGTAGATTGCTACTATTAATTTGGAAAATTTATATCAAATTTTAATTTTTATGTACTACTTTGAGATACAAAAATACATCAAAATATTTTATAATTTGGTAAAAAAGAACTTAAAAAACTCCTGTTTGAAGCAAATCATAAATCCTTACATGAAGTAACTTTTCGATTACATGCAGATATTTTTCAGATTATCAGTTAATGAAGTTTATAAAATTAAAAATCTATTTGTTTGAATTTCTACAATTTCACATCTCTTGACATTAAATTAAACAAAATTTAGTACACATATTTCTTAGCATTTAGAGGGATTAACTGAGATATTAAGAAATTTCCCATGCTCTTTAAAAGAGCGTGCAATGGAGGGTAAAGTTTTTTACATATTTCTGTCATAATTTTGAAATATACATTTCACAAAATTCATTTTCACACTGTCTTAATATTTTTAAAAAATTAACTTTCCGGTGTTTAGCTTTATTTTTAAATTTCATTTCTTTAAAATTATTTCTCTAAATTTAATCAATTCTTTCAAATTTGTGTGCAATGATATTATTTTAAGGCTCAAAATCACCTGAAATGCTTGATTAAAGGAAATCAAAAATTATACGACGTAAAATTATATGCATTTGTAATGGAATGATGATTTTTATGACCCTTGCAATGGAAGCAAGAGGACGTATGTTTTCAGGAACATTTCTTTAATGATCACAAAACATGAAAGACAAGACAAGACATTAACGCGTGAATCTTAGCAGAACAGCATCTCATCTCATTATTTACAATCACAGTGCACCATGGGTTGCGTACCTAATCAGGCATCGCCATCTATTATCCAAAAAAGAAGATAAAGTAATTCAACTGCTACATATTTAGCTTTTTTTTTAATACTTGTATATAATAAATAAACGCTGACAGAGTCGCGAGTACATCGGATAGTATTCTCTAAACTATTAAGAAAGGCATGAAGTAGATTTACACTGACAAAAACCTTTTGTAATTATGATTTTATGGTTAACAAATTTTAATTTACCGGTAAAGAAATATCATTTACGCATAATTACCATTTCCATCATGTTTGCTGCAGTCGGCAAACCTCCAGCTTCAGTTTCTCTTCCTGTGGCCACCTTTTCTCTGTATTCATTATGCAGTCTGACGACAAGTGCTTTGTCCGCATCGGTCACTCTGGTGTCCAATAGCTTGCAAGTTGGATTAGGTGGCAGGCAATAACTGTGAATGGGTGAAAACTTCAGATATTTGCACGCATCACACGCAACCACCGCGATGAACACTAGAAATACTGCAACTTTCATTTGATGAGCCATCTTTTCCAACCTAAGAAGATTTCAGAAATAAAAATTCTTTAAAACCTATCTTTTCTAAAATACTTAAACATATATAAATATTTTTAAACATATATAATGAATTTTACATAAATATTCAAATAAAAATTATTATATGCAATCTTTTCTCAACAAAACTACATTAGTGATCACGCTTGCGTGGTTAAATAGCTGCTCTTCGTCCGAAGAGGAAGTTTTGTCGTTGACAAGCGCTGCGTGAGAGTTTCTTAAGTAAAACTTTCGAAATTTTGATATTTGATAGACGGCAACTCAAGATCCAACAAAAGATAGAAAACAATCATTTATTTTAATTCTCCTGAGGCATGGAAAATGCCACGTTTTTTGCGCTCAGTTAAGCACGAGCTGACAAATTACTGAAGTTCCCGTTAAGAAGCAACAAAGCAGAAAGAATGTTACTACTTATCAATTATGAATCCAATATCTTCACTAAGTCCACTCTTGTGCATCGCTTTAAATAATTGACCTTAACCGATTTCTACTTTTTTGTAAACAATGTATATGAAGATAAAGTATTGTAATCGTCAAAATATCCGACCTCGACATTTTGATTCATTTTCATGATATCAGAAATAAGCCATTTTTGGAAAATATCTATCTACCCATTAGTCAGACTTCAAGTACATTAACTCAAAAATAGAATACAATTAGAATCAAATATAGAATAGAATCAAAAATAGAATACAAAAATAGAATAGAATCAAAAATAGAATACAAAAATAGAATAGAATACAATTTGCTACTTACTATACCAAAAATGTAGATAGTTATCAAATATTGGACACCACTCGTGAGAGGAAATGCTATGCGTTCATGGCATAATATTATAAAGTTTACATAGATAAAATATGACATACGGTTTTTCCATCAGAAAAGCATCTGTATGAAATTTTGAACGAAATCTGTATATATTGTTCCAATTGATATATTCTCCGTTTTCCTTTTATGTGTATATGAATATGATAACTCAAATAAGCTAAAAATATGGATTTTAATACATTGCATTAACAAAACTACAAATCGTAATAAAATTTTGGACTCATTTTGTTAAAAGGTAGATCGTTTATCTTTCGGGTTTTTTTTAACCAAGTGCTTGTGAACAGGATAAATCGAAATGCAAGGAACTAATTAAATATAATTTGATATAGCATCTTGTCATCAAAAATGTAGGCCTGATCTAAATTTTTGACAAAATTAGTCAACGAACAGCGACACTATTTCAAACGTTTCTATTTACGTTTCTAAATGAAAAATCTCGACTGGAGAGAGGGATTTAAGTATTAAGCTATTACGGAAAACGAAAATGGGCTTCACAATAGGTTTCTTTTTCATTTCTTTTGTCTTTATATAAGGCTTGCGATTCTGAGGTTATGAACGTAATAATACGATTTAGGGAATTCCGTTCATTGGAGGGAATCTAGTATTTGCTCATGACATTTTATTTATATTATAATTGTGAATCTGATTTAAAAAACTTTCTTATCTAATTTATTGTGTGATCCAAAACTTCAAACTTTTAATGATAATTACAACCAGCAATAGTTGGGAGTTACCTGCCAAAAACTTTATCGCATACCCTCTAATAAATTTGTCATGTAAAAGAAAACCTTACATGACATTGGCGTACAATAGTATTATAATATTGGCGAAATTTTAACTTTTGGCGTGAATTAAATCTATCGTATCATCTTGGAGAGTTATTTGGTGATTAATTCCTGGGGAATACGTTTAATATTGTCCGAAAATTGAATTTATGTTTCAGGCGCGTTTTCCCCAACTGACTGAAACAAAAATTTAACACAGAACCACACTAGTAATCACAAAGTCCCATGCCAAATTTAAAATATTTAAATCATTATTAAGAATGACCGCATTTATATGTTTCTGAAAGTACAGACCGAAAGACGGTTAACCCCCTTTTTTTTTATTTGGCTCAAAATTTGATAAGTATCCACGCTATAGATGTTAAATTTGTGCATCAAATTTTATCTATCTATCTCTCTTCGTACCATGCTAACTTATTTTCGAACAGCCGGATAAACGGACTTCCTTGTTTTGTTAGAAATCCGCAGATTTCACGTCAAAGCCGTATACCAAATTTCATCCATCTAGTTCAAAGCGTTTTTTAGTTATCTTTGTAACGGACGGACGCACATTTCCCAAAAATGCGTTGTTCGAACTTAGGGAGGTCTAAAACGCGGAGATTCGTCAAAATTTCGAGTTCGAATTCTTTAACGAATACTACACTTTTTCTATACTACGTACTTTCTCATGAAAGTAAAGACAAGAATAACTTCAAAATTATAGAAAATATTAGAGCAAAAATATTAATTTTTTTAAATAAGAAAAACCTTCCTTGATGGGATGTTGAAAAAAATTTTATATGGAGACAAGAATAGGAATTAGGCGATAAAAGTTTTAAGCATATTTTATATTTAAAAATGTCCTGATTTTTTAAAAAAAATTCTTTGATATGTTTCATCTTTTTTTTTTCACATCTTTTCCCACATAAACTATAAGAGCTTTCATTTCGCTGATTCTGAAATTATTTATTTTTGAAAGAATTTATAGCACAGAATTTTACAGATTTTATTTCCTAGAATAAATAATGTTTTGAAATTAAGCTTGAGTTATTTTGGCACAATTCAAAGTTTCGAACCGTGGACAGATAAAAAATATACATTGCATTGAAATTAAGATGCTTTACCACCAAAGACATTCAAGATTTGCATCATATTTACTTCGATTTTAAAATATCAGAAGAACCGAATTTCTATTCCTACCATTAGGAAAATTAACTACCATATAACTGATACCATAATGTTAAATATATTTAGACTGAAGCACTGTCATTCGAATTACGATTATTCAATTATTAAATTGCCTTTTTACCTCAGAAAATATTTTTTTGAAAGCAAAGAATTACTTACCAGCTAGTATCCAAAGATCTTGCAACTACCAGCAACCGTGTGCTAGTTTTGAAAGATTTTCCAGAATATTTATATATGAGTTTCTGACAAAAGTAAGAAATGTTAACTCCTAGTCTTGACATTTGATAGAGTAAAGGGATGTAAGAAAACCATATGTTTTTCTTTTTGTTGAAATTCAACGATGACAAAAAGACATTTTTTCAATTGAAGTGTCGTTTTGATTTTTTTGACCTTGAAATGGTAAAACTATTAATAAAAAAATATCTTCTAATTGATAAAAGCGGTTCAATATAATCATGTCAATATATTTACTAAAAAAGATAAAAAAATTTATTTAGTCGAAATTCCATTTGTAAGCTTAAAATAAAAATATCACTTTTCAAGCTGATGTATTAAAATTTCCACTAAAAATTTTTTTGATAATGTCGAGAATTGAAGACTATTGTCGAACTCTGAAAAAAAAATGAGTGAAATTAATTTAAAATAATTTAAATATATTTTTACATGCTTTTATTTAAATTGGCTTTTGTTAGGTTTGTAAAGATAAAAATTGTATAATCGTATTCTATATAACTGACAATTTGTGATAATAATGTCATTATTTAATATTTTTATAACTTAATTATAATTAATCGCTTAGTTTTATTTAGTTTTGATTAAGTTACGTGGTAGTAAATATATTCGAAATTAATCACATGATTTCAAATTAATTAAATTAAATTATGAAATACATTAAAGATTAAAAATTTGAAAAATAATAGAAATAAATAAGTTTTTTTAAAAAAAAGCTAGGTTTCATTAGTGTGATAAAAATATAGAAAAAAAAATCACTTTATCGGAAATCAGGCCTTCAAAATAAAAGGTCTAAATATAAGAACAACTCAAAACAATGCGCGAAAACGTTTTAACAATGTAAAATATGCGCAATGATATGGAAATTAAACCCCAACAAAAAATAAAAATGTATTATTAAAATGATAAAAATTCACAACATTTAAAGTATTTATATCTGTGTCCTTCGCATTAATGGTTTTTACTTTGGCCTCAAGAATTTTGATAAAAAATGTTTTCAACATTTTAATAAAATAATAAAAGAATCCTGTTTAAAAACATATTATTCATTATTTTTACTCAATTATTATTATCATTTTCTTTCGATCTCGCCCCTTAAACCGATAATGTAAAAACAACATCAGGAAATAAAATTCTTTCATTTTCGAAAAAAATATGACCTTTTTTTTCATCAAGAAGCGATATTTAGCGAGACAAATTTTTCATTTTTCAATAATTGTGCGAAAAAAGAGAAAAGTTTCATAATAGTTTTTATTTATCTATAAGTTCATGCAAAATTAAAGATATTTTTTTATTAAATCTAGGAAATTTGATTTGATTTTTTCCTTATTTAATTGCACTTCATTTCATGCTTGGAATACTCATAAAAGTTTTCTTGTTAATTTACATTTAACTTAACTTTTATTAATTTTATCAGAAATCATTTTGGAGGTTGCCATTTAGTTTCTATGAAAAATCAAGAATAAAGATTTCTCTTCGACTTTCCCTTATATTCATACACTATGACATGTTTTGTGTATTAGCTTTAGAGTGCATTGTTGAACAAGAATGCTTTTTGAAATTTTTTTCTTTGATTGATTGGGTTTTCTAAACTACAATTCTAATTGGGAAATGATATGTGATATATCGTCCATCTATCTTAATGCTACTTTAAATCATCATATTTCCATTTCATATGAGCATAAACATAAAATCCATTCTTTCCATAGTTTTCCTTCAAGATTCGACACACATTGTTAAGGAGTATAACTGAGAAATTCTATATTCCGCTTTCCAAGTTTACTCCATTCGCCCACAGAGTTTGTGATTGTGCGCATGGGCTAGCTGGAACGCGCTAGGAAAATTAGAATTTGTGAATTCTAGTGACAAGAAGCGGGAAGTCTTACTTTCTAGATAATAAGTAAAAACTTTTCACATACTCTTTTATAAAAATTTTCGCTTCCCTCTTCCTGCGAAAAACTATGGACTTTGTGAAAAGTTTTGAAAGCTGGAAGACTGGAAGATCTTAATTTTTACACTCTCGAATATGAGTTTTGTGCTATGTATACCGAAAATCATATTTGTATTTTAGACGCCTTTCTTTTACTGAATTCAAAAACCTGTTCTTATTAATAGAGTCTAAACGAATAGTTTCTATCACAACATTATGTTATTGTTGATTCGAAATTTTAATTTTTTAAATTTTAATTCGGATTTTTTTACCACTATAAATTACTTCACCGATTACTATCCCTGGATATTAAAATCTCATTGCAAGTGAGATGCTATCATGCTCTGGAATTCAAAAAAATTTCAACACTCCAAATTAATTATAATTAAAGGGTTTGCTGCAAAAAGAATGTAGCTTCAACCTAGGGCAGTACTATAATGTGGTACTATAATGTGGTTAAAAAAAAAGATATAGAAGAAGAAAAAAAAAAAAAGAAAAAAGAAAGATGTAGCTTTAATCGTTAGTTCTCGCGTTACTCAAGAGATGGAGCTGTCTGTCTCATTAATTTGTTGCAATATAGAGATAGCTACCGCCATTTTCTTCTGCAGAATCTTCCACTTAAAGAGTGCAAAATATAAAAAACGTAATGGAAATAGCTTGCAAATACGCCCCACAAAATGATATGTGGTTCTTCGATGGACTACAACCGACGACACAGCAGTTGAACCCGACGTTGCAGAGAGGGAGTGTGATGATTAATGGGAATATAATTTTTTTGTTTATAAAGCCAAGTTGTATGTATATTTTGTTAGTCTACTTTAAATAAAATAATATTATAGTAAATTGCATTTTTATTGTTAAATATTTTTCATAGAGGTAGACATACTATCTATTTGTTGCAAGAAAGAGGTAACTCCAACATTCTAACATGTGCCCACGTCATCTTGAAAATGTCTTTTTGAGTGAAAATACTGTAATAACATGTAGAAATAATTAAGAATATTGATAAAAAGGAAAATCTTTACACAATTTGGAATTTTCAAACTTTTTACGGCTTTCTGCCGTATAATAATTCTTATGCCGTATAATAACGGCTTTCTGCCGCTTTGAATAATTGGAACTACCTCCTTTTCACAGCAAACCCCTCAATTTACAACAATTCGTTTTGATTTTGCTCTGGCTTTTACGTGTAATTTATTTCGAAATCATGACTGAAACTGAAACTGATCAGCTGCAATTACACAATTTAAAGACTACACACACTAACAGTGATCGACATTCGAAATTGTTATATTTCTGCTGAATCAGCGGACGCTCAAATTCCGACAATCATGTTGCTTTTAATCATGTGCTTTAATCATGATCAATCACGACAAGAGAAGTTTCATTTGAAGAATAAATCAACATCCGATTCAGACTATTATGTAAGCAATAGGACGATTTATTCTTTACAAATAATTAATGGAAGCGCTCTTGTTTAAAATGAAATTTTTCTCAAAGCTCTTGTTTTTTCATTTCTGTCGATTTAACGCATTATTATTGATGTGTGTATATAAATAAAATAAAAAAATTAAGAATCCATAACTATTAGTTCAACTAATAATATATTATTAATGATTAAATGAAATATTATAGGAAATGAAATCTAGCAAATGTCTAGTTATTTCATTGAATAACAATTCCATAGAACACATTCAAGATTTTCTAATAAGGGCCTATGCACGGCGTAAATATTTTCATAGGGTCTTTTAGAATTTTACATTCTCGCTGTTCCAAGACATAAATTTGTTACTAAACGTATCGATTAACATCCTATTTTTAGCATGAAAGCGCTGTTGACTTATAAACTGTGTGGGGTATTAACGGAATACTTTTGCAAACATAATAGATGTTATGTTTTCGCCATTTTTAGTCATATTTATATACTTGAAAAATTTTTATTCAATTTTATAATACTTTTTACTGATAGCATCGGGCAGATACAAGCAGAATTTATGTATAAGTCGATTGCATTCCAAATAAGATTATTATTCTTTTTTTCTTTTGAATGTCATGCTTTATATATTCCGTGTTTGTAGTCTAACTTTTGTACACTAGTAAGATGTAGAAGAGGGATAATAATAAGTATAGGTGAAATTTAGAATTATGGCTGTTATAGTTCGTTTAAAAAAAATTGAATTATCTCTAAATTAAATTTAAATATATAACAAAATTCAGTTCCAGATTCATTAATTTGAAACAGATTTCATATGAGTGAGAATTTTACAGAAATAACAATGTCAGTCAGAAATCATTAAACGATTTTAGTCTTTGAGATACAAGTTTCACTCTCTTTTTACCTTTTCGTATACACAGTATAAAGAAAATATAGTAATCGTCAAAAAATTCTAATTCGAGATGTTGACGAATCTCCATGTTTTAGATATCCCTGAGTTCGAAAAACACATTTTTGAAAAATGTCCATCTCTCTGTCTGGACAAAGATAATTCAAAAAGCTTTAAATTAGACGGATAAAATTCGGTATACCGTCTTTGTAATAAATGTGTCCATCTCTATACATATACATCGCACATCATCTATAAAAAATACCGTCTCTATCAACTTTTGAGAAAAATCCATTCAGCAGAAGTCGGTCTATCCGGCTGCTTGAATATAAGTAAGTTAACATAATAATTATAAAACGAAGAACGGTAGGTAGATACAAGTCGGTACACATATTTAACACCTATAATGCAGCTATTTATCAAATTTTGAGCTAAATCCAGAGGGGTTGACCATCTATTGATCTGTACTTTCAGAAACGTAAACGCGGTAACTCAAAAGCGCAATGACGTAAATATATAAAATTTGGCAAGGAATTTTGTGACTACAAGTGTAGTTTTGATTCAAATCTTTATTCCAATAGCTAGAGAAAAATGTGTCCAA
This sequence comes from Argiope aurantia, assembly GCA_026543865.1. Classification (NCBI taxonomy): domain Eukaryota; kingdom Metazoa; phylum Arthropoda; class Arachnida; order Araneae; family Araneidae; genus Argiope; species Argiope aurantia. The sequence continues at coordinate 867,161 of JAPMOR010011801.1, forward strand.
AACACAACTGCGATTTTCGGATACTATTAACCACATGGCCGGGATAAATTGCTAAAAAAATTCGCCAAAGACGCAAGATAAATTCAATAAAAATGTTAAATTCAGGCCAAATGCTTTTATTTCGTATCTATTGTATGCCAATTCCATGCAAGGGATTTTCAAAGATAGCATCTTTATTAAAGAGTACACGAGAAAGCTTTGAGGATACCATTCCAGCTGGATTTATTTCAGTTTCACTGACTGAGTAATGGTGCTTATTTTTCAAGCCTTTATTTTAATGGCACTATGTAAAAATGTCTTTCATTATATAGCTAACACAGGGCCGGATTATCGAATATGCCTAGGACTGAACAATATCAGAAGAGTAGAGAGGTGAAAAGGGAGACGAAATTTTTATTGCCTAAGCCCTGAAATTTTACCTGGCCCTGAGTTAACAGAAACCTTGAATAGAGTCATTTCTTGGTTGAAATGAATTATGTGTCATATTTTTTTCACGTAACGCTCACCTGTTGATATGCAACAGGAGGAATGAAAGGTATCACATATCACTCATTTTAAAAGCTTGCAAATTTAAATATAGACGTTTAGTTTGAGATATCTGATTCTCTTGTTTTCGCATTGGACTCAATGTATCAAAATAGTAAAAAACAGAAAATTTCACCATTCAGAATATGCAAAGCGTTGACGTGAACTATGCAGATGTCAGTTGGAGAGCAGATGGTTGATTGTTACATCTTTCTTGAAGTGTCCACACCAGTGAAAGCTTTATAAAGCATAGGTAAAAAAAATTACAATGTTTGAACTTTGTTATTTCTTCTCGAAACTAGGAATTTTTCTTTCTTTTTTTTTTTTTGGATTAAAATGTGGATTTAGAAAACAACGTTTTTCCGAAACATTATATTTAAAATACTTATCATTCTGATATTATCACATTATAATGTCGAAAAATGTTAATAAATAAAAAAAATTCCGTGTAAAACAAATGTTTTACAAGCTAGACAGTCTGAATATAAAATGGGATTTGAAGATTCCCTTTAAAAATGTTTAGTAAAATCAATAACAACTAGAGGGAAATCGTGCTCTCAACAGAAATATTTGATTTCTGTAAAGAAAATGATTTGCAATCAAAGTAATTTAAACAAAATTTATACCATTTTCTTGTTTTGCATTTTAATATCAAATTGAAAATGACGTTTCACTTTTAATTGGTATTTATTTTTTATATCTGAATAACTAAATTCGTTTCACTAGATATTGCGTTAATATTTTTTAAATTTTGTCTCAACTCGGAATTACGTCGACAAGTCCGTGGTTAAGTTGTTATTCACCTTTCCCCCAAAAGATTTGAAAAGGGGGAATTTAATTGCCTATTACAGAGCGTTTTATCAGATGTTTGACAAATGTTATCACCAGAAATGTAGATATTTATCAATTCTTATGAATTCTAATTTACTTCCAAAATAAAATGCATCATGTTCACTTCGATAAATTATTTAAATAACTAATATAAAATCAAGATCAGGTGTATTTATAATACTTAAAATATAATACTTATTTATAATAATAAGAAACACTTAAATATGGTGCATTCCAAAGAGTTAATCTTTTGGAATTCTGTTTTCTAAATAAAGTTCTTTTCTGAAATTAACACTTATTATTTCATTGTTTCCAATAAGTGTGTCCAAATGTAACCAAATTATCACATAAAATTAAAATATTAATCTATTTTTTTTAAATTTTAATATAAATAAAAGTTATTGTTTGTGGCTTTGTATGCGTATGTGTTTGTACGTTCCACATACTATATCCTAAATAATTTGTGGATGTGTATCCTAAGCGACTGCGAATTATCTAATTTAATCAAATTTTGCACGCCTATAATATAAAACATGAGAAAAAATACTGATAACTTTTCAAAGAACAAAAATTATACTATCAACAATTATTTCTAATTAATTAAATAAAATATAAAATTAATTAGAAATTTAAAAATATTTCGTCTTCTACACATTATGAATTACACTATCACTATTTTTTTTCAATTTCTATTTTATTTTAACATGCCTTTTGGCAATGTTCTTATTGGTCCAGTAGTAAGTAGTTATTTAACCATGTTTAAAACTAAGCTTAAGTCAATCGCTCAAACGAAACAATCTTTCTTATTATCCAGCATTTGTGAACAAAATTTGCAAGATTAATATAGTAAATATTAATAATTTATGGAAAAATAAGCAATTGACGGTTTAAAAAAAATGTATTCGAATTTTAATTTAAAATAAGCGATAAATATTTAATCCCGCACAAAGCTGGTGATATCATCTAGTTAATAATAAAGCAGATTATTTTATTTTACAATGTTCAAAATTAATCTTAAGGTCATTTTAAGCTTCAAAGTATATGAAAAAAAAAGGAAAATAATCTATTTCATTATGATTTATTATTAAAATGAATTTTTAGTTATTTTTTAAATGCTTCTTAAAAATTAGTAATAATTGTGAAAAAAAGAGAGGAGAATTAAAGAAATTCTAACCCTTGTTCAGAATATCATAACGCCTGGCTTGACTGCATGACAGTTAATTTTTGCGTTTAACAATTTTAATATCAAACAATTTTCTACAGTAAATAAAAAAAATAATATATATATATATATATAATTGCTATCTAAAAGCAAAAATGAAAATTCTACTTGAGTTTATATCTAAAGAAAGCTTTTTTTAAGATAACTTTAGCATTGACAAAAACTAGCGAGTGAAAGATTTGATGAAATAATAAAATTGATTCGAATTTCATTACAAGAAAAAATTAATATTATGCTAGACCTCAACATCATATCTGCAGTGGAAGGCCATTTTACTATAATCTAACCTACATATATTGCTAAATAATTTTAAATTCTTTAAAAATTTGGTTTTTTTAAAAAGGAAAACATAATTTTCGTTTTTTTATAGATAAAAATGAAGTTTGAAGCAAAACTGATATTGACTGTTTTATATCTCTTACTGGCAACAACAGACAGCTGCAAGTACAAAAAATTTTCTGAAGATCACAGTTTTTGTAAAGAGCCCAACGAAGAATGCGACTTACAGGAATCTGAGGTAACGGATGCCGATAAAAAGATGATTCTGAAAGCGCACAATGAGTATCGGATGAAGATAGCCACAGGAAATGAAAGCGGAATGCCGAAAGCTTCAAATATGATGGAAATAGTAAGTCAATAGTTAATCAATTTCTGATTTAAATCCGTTTACATTTATTATTGCCGAAAGAATTGAATATAAATCTAATGTCAAGAAAGTATTATTCCAAGTCTTATCATCAATGTTCTTCTAAAGGAAAAAGAAATTTACAAACATATGGGGAAAAAACACAAATACTGAAAGTTACAGGTTCATTTTATTTAGTTGAAAACACTAACACTTTACAAATAGCTTTTAATCCGGCTTTATATAAGTTTATTTTAAGGAGCACATTCTTCATAAAATCTTTTATATTTGTGCTACGATTGATTTACATTATCTGCAACATTCAATTTGAAATTATAATCCATTCATATTGTAACATATGTTGTTAGTACTCCTTCTGTTGAGGATTATTTAATAACCTCTTCCTCCACCTTCATTACTCAGTGCCGTGTCTTCATTACATTTCGTAACAATCGTTCAGCAATCACAATATCTTCATTAAAACGTAGAAAAGTAGACCACTTTAAAGCTCTTTAACAATTTACAGATGTTTTTATTTTTCATGATGTCGATTTGGTTGAGTTTGTTAGAATCTGATAAAAGAGAAGTCGTGAAATTGTGTAAAAATAAACGAAAATTTGGAAAAAGGAGTTAGTCAGAACAATTTTCTCGCACAGAAATCATCTTTCATATTATTAAGAGTAAATAATTTTTAAATATTGCTCAAATTGAAATATTATGAACAATAAATAACTTGTAAATATTGTTGTAGATTTAAGTTTTGTAGAAAGTTTTCATTAAATAAAAAACTTCTATGAATAAGGAGTATGCTATTTAACACAAATTCCTTGACGAGTTTGACTTGATGTCATGATATAACAACACACACACACACACACACACACACACACACACACACAAAATAATAAAAAAAATAGCACGGGTGACTATTCCAAAGATGTCAAGAACAATTTGAATTTGCAGGTTCTTTTGTCTTCCAGAAGAGTAATATAATGTAGCAAATAGTTACGAAAATTTTCTTCTTATAATTGATTCCAGCTCAAATTGAATATTCAAAGAAAGTTGACAGTGACCACTAAATTAGAATTGATGCAATGCATATTCATTTATATCTAAGTTAGAATCCCAACCATTATTTCGGATCGTTATTAGAATTTGCAAAGATGGAGCAAGCATTTTCCAAGAGTTGCAGAGAGACACCAATAAAATATTATAGCAACATTTCTAATACCATAAATTCATTAATTTTTCCATATGACTGCTATTAGAATTCCTAAGGATATCTTTTATAATCCTAACTTAATATTTTGCAGCTTATCCACTGATATGCTTACGAAGCGTTTCTCAGCTGCTTAGATTATTTGAAAAATAACCGCTCTTCCACCGTTTACTATAAGGAATTAGCCGCTTCTGACTGAATTGTCAAATTAACAAAAATTTACTTTGAATCGGAGCAATAGTTTCAAACATGTGTTAAATTAAAATGTTTGCATTCATAAAAATTTTCCCTTTTTCATAAAAAATGGCGGAAATAATGCATGATGCTCACACCAAAGCTGTTGTTGCAGTAAAATTATTTGCTGGTCTTTTCGCTGTAAAAAGACATCAACCAATTAACTAACCTGTCAAAGCTGTTATTGGCATTAATCAATAGCACTCTGAGATGCTTAGATTTCTTCAGAACAAGGAGCAACATTTGCTTTGACAAGTAACATTCTCCACAACTTATTTCAGGCTTGAATCTAATCTTAACACAATTTAATTTAACTTTGGAAATAAGTCTTTGTTGAAATTAAAAATGTTTGTTGATAACTTCCTGTTTAAAAGAGAAAATTGTAGCAATCATATGTATTATTGTCATAGCAATGCCTAGAATTTTAAACCGACCTCATTCCTCAAAAGAATTCAAAATTTCCTGTTCAAAATATCATATCATGATAATATTTCAAGTTGGGTTCTGGATTTTCATCTGGCTTAAGTGCATACAAAAACAAAACCACTACAAAGGAGTCACTTGTATTTATAGCTAAAGACTCAGGGAGAAGATGACAATAGATGGCAACGCCCCTTCGCTCCCTCCCCCCAATTGTTTTTCATAATCTTAATTCCTTTTTTCTATAATCATTGAAAACCGTACGGGGAGCAAATATGTGCAAAAAATGACTCAAAACTGCTCAAAACATTAAATACAAATTTTACAATAATAAATTTTAAAATTCCATTTTTTTAAGGTGCATTGTGTCACTGTTGAGGCAACCTTTGTGCAAATTTCGTGACTGTAAGTAAGATAGAATTGTTCGGATACCGCAAACGTGCACAAACAGTTCCTTTTATGAATTTATATAAAATATGATTGTTACGTAATACCAGGATTGGATTAAAACTTTCTAGAAGGCCTTTAGATAACGCAAATTTCAAAGCCACTTTTCTTTTGAAAATTTCCAAAACCAAATATTTTATTAACGGTATCAATTTAATATTTATATAAGTTATTTTAAGTAGCAAATTTTGATAAGCTAAAATAACAGAACGCTTCGTTACAGATCACTTTCTAAAAATTTGATTTCTGCATGTCGCACATAAAAAAATGCCCAACTGAAACTTCAACAAAATGGTTTTAAAAGACTTCAAAACCTTTCTTGATACAATCTAAATAATCTATATCTATACTTATAATAAAGCTCAATGTGTGTGTGTGTGTGTGTGTGTGTGTGTGTGTGTGTGTGTGTGTGTTGGCGCTCTACAGACCATTCAACCTACAGCTACCAAATTTGGCACGTGTATACCTTGGAAGTCGGGAATGTGCACCTGGGGGTTATTGTTTCAAATTTTTAACTAGAATTTTATTTATTTAAAAATTAAGCGAAATTTTGACATGTTTCTGCTATAACTGCCGAAAATATTACCGCACAAAAAAGATTTTTACATGAAGTTAAAGATAAAAAATTTATCTTTTAAATGATACTACTATTTTAATCTTAAAATTAAATTTCTATTTTTAATGAATTTTTAAATAAATATTTTAACTATGTTTTTCAATAATTTTTTTCGTCAAAAATAAAAATGAGGATTAAGCACGTTTCGCATTCATGAGAAAAAAATAGCTTTTTTCAAAGTGTTGCCATCACATTGATTAAAGCTCTAACTGAAAATAAATTAAATCTTTTTGGAAATGAAATCTGCAAAATTATAATTTTCAGCAAGTGTCTGTAAGAAATGAAACAAATATGAAATATTATTTTTTCTAAAAAATAAATTCAAGAAAAATTATTTTATGATCTTTTACACTCTCTATACAGGGTGTTTATTCAGTCCCGGATCCATTTTGATATTTAATGACTCATAAAATAATGAAGATGTAAACAAACTTATGGCATTTATTGATGGAATAACTCATATATTTTCCTTTTCAGGTTTGAATATTTTTACTTTTGTCAATATCGTCTGCGCGTGTTTTTAATTTCAGATAATTTCATTTTCCAGTCTAAATATCTGTACTTTTCTAAATATCGTCTGCTTATTAATTGCATTTTTCTCTCTTTTGTTTTTGGCAACTATTGAAATGTTATATTTACTTTTGATGTGTTTCTTCTATGTAGTACTTTTGTATGTGATGTTTTATTCGATCGGATATTAAGGAGAATGCATACACCACAAGAGAAAGCACAGATTTTATGGTGGTCATAGAGTTAATTTCCACTCAACTAAATCACTGACTTTTAAGAGTTAATTTCAAATAACTTAAACTGACTGATTTATGAAGATTTGAATATCACTATTCAATAAAAAAAGGATAATTTTAGATTTTTCATCGATCGTTTCAAAGAAAATACACCAATAAGCGCGCAGGTTTTTGAAGATTAATTGGCCTAAGATTATGAAAATGGTGAGTTTTTCTAAATTTTTAACATTTAAAACTTCATAAATAAGTCTTAGTTGATCGTGGAAAATAGAAACATTCATTCATTTATTTAAAATTTGGTGTGTCCAGAATATTTATCAGAATATACCTTACTGCATTAAATTTAGACTTCATAATTTTTGAAATATATTTATAGGTCGGAACAAAATATTATTATTGATTTCATTTCAATCCTTTTGAAAGCAAAACTAAAAACTGAATTTTATACTGAATCTCAGAAATTTTTGTTCAATTATTGTTTGAGATATTACATAAACTATGAAAAATATTTTGTAGTTAACATAAGACTTAAATACCGAGCGATTCTGTTTGCAATACTTATATTCAATAATAATAATAATTAATAAATAACAATAAAGATGATTAATAAAATAAAACTCTTGGTTTTATTAAAAAATATCTTAATATTAATTGCAATTTTGTCATTTACACTTTTAATTAAAGTTGAAGTTTTACCGGAAATGGCAACAAATTAGCAAAATATATATAGTAAATTGAACGAAACGATCTAAACAATATAAGTTTGGTATGACTATCAAAATTTGAAGATTAAAAATGTTTTGTTTGAGAATCCTTTAAGAGACCAGTTACTTAAAATATTTAATTGAAAATTGTAGCGAGCGGTAATACTGGCGAACCGGCTGGTCGCCAAAGGCGGCTAGTATTTAATAAAAAGATTGGGCATTTTTTTTCAATTATAAAGCACCAAATTGCTTTTTATAACTATAAAATGAGATAAAAAATACTTGAAAATGGTTATTTTGAAATGTTAGTAGAATAATGTTGCAAAATCAATTTAAAATGATCATAATTTAAAAAATACTTTAAAAACCTCATGTTTCCAGGGCCATCAAAACAATTGACTATCTACTCATAGCGTAATAATAAGCAAGAAATACCATTGGTTCCAATAATAAATTGGTGATACGCCTGTAACTGCTCAATAACGTAATATGCATTGCACGTAATGTAGCTATTGAACTAGTTAGCTGAAATACTCCAATCCATAGAATATACTCTCTGTTTTTTATTAATATTTTTTTATAAAAATGAAAAGTTATAAAATAATAAAGTTTACAAAAATACAATGATAAAAATTTGATCTATGAATACAAGATTTCCTTTCTCGAAGAAATTGGAATACAATTTAAATATTTCAGAAATATTGGTAAAAAGAAGTTTAATACATTATTGAGAAAATAATAACATAATTATGATTTATATTTCTATTTTATTCATATTTAAAATGCCAATATACAATGCTAATAAACAACAATAGTTCGAAATTACTAATCTTACAAAATTAAATTACAGATATTAATATTTTATCAAAAGTATACTTTTTATCTTATATACTTTTATAAAAATACTTTTTGTCATGATATATCGCGGGAGCATTTCTTTTATTCCACTGTTTAGAATATATTTAAACAATTTCTCAGAATGGTTTCTTTTTGCAGGTATGGGATGACGAGCTGGCTTCCATTGCTCAAAAGTGGGCCGATCAGTGCACATTCAAGCATGACTGTTTTGATTGCCGGAAAGTTGGTAAAGACATTCTTTATTTTCTTTTACCAACTCGTCCGTTATTATAATATTCTTCAGTTTTTCCTATTACCAATTTACACGTTATTAAATACACTTTAGATTTTTCTATCACCGATTTTATACATTCAGTAAACTATCAGACAAGTCAATGTTTCTGTGTTTAGAATTTTGTCTTCACGCATGCAGCCTTGATAAATGTACCATCCGAACGAAAGAGCATGAATCATAAAGGCTGACATCAACGACATCAATCAATCTAGCAATATAGTCCAGTCAGACTGTGCTTTGGCATAGAAGAAACACTTTATAGCATTTTTAGAGGTATAAGTTGTCGTGTAAGTCATAGAAAACAGGCCACTATATGTATCTAAATATTGAAATGGATTAGACAGAGAGTGGGAATGAAACTTGAACCATCGCTCTTACACAATTAGGTAAAAGATTATAAATCTGACAGGAAAAGATTTAATAAAAAAGTTACAGAGAAAAATAAAGATACAAAATTATTCTTCCTTTGTTATGATAACTTAATAAGACGAGGAAAAAAAATTTTAAGACTTTTTTTTTATTTCTATTTTATATTTTGTCTATAAATTTTTCAGTTGTCCATTTAAATGTATACGAGATAAGGCAGAATATCTATAAAATTTTTAGATAGATATATGTGTTATTTTTCAAAGTATACAACTTCCAAAAATTAAAAAGTCGCTGAAAAATGCCTATAATTGCTATTTTAACAGTCTGTATTCAGTAAGTGAAAAAATTCTCATTCTAAAGGTGCTGCTATAGAATTTTAAATTGTTTTTATATGATAGGTTAATTAGAAGAAAAAAA
>JAPMOR010011801.1:877067-958220 GCA_026543865.1 Argiope aurantia
AATGGACATCCGAACATTCTGGAATACTCCAGGCATATCTCGAATCTCTCCGGCAGCTACTGCGATTCTTGCAACGAGCTCCTCAGCAGTGTCAACAGGGGTGTTATAAACTAGCGATTTCATATGACCCCAGAAATAAAAATCAAGACATGATAAGTCGGGTCAACGGTGGATCGGACGTGGGGGTCCCGTGCGTTGGCCTGCTCGGTCATCCGACTTATCATGTCTTGATTTTTATATTCAAAAAAAAAATGCATATTCAAGAAAGGTATATTCAAGAAAAATAAAATGTTTGCCGGGAAACATCGCTTCAACATCGGCACCAATATTTACAGTAGGTATTGCAAAATTCTATCGAAAAATTCTGAGGAGTAATAGTATGCATCAAGGCGATAAGAATTTTGACAGAAATATAAAGTCGCAAACGACGGTGAAAATTTATTTGCAGGAACACAGATACAGCATACATTTACAGCACATACATTTTAACGTAAGAAAGGAGACGATGAGAAACTTTTATAAAAATTGCTCAATGTTGCTGCTGCTAAGGTCATTACACAACCGACACCGACGTTTAAAGGACCACTGGACGCGCTCAAACATACCAGGTGTACTTGCGATTTCTCCAGGAGCGACAACGATTCGTGCTACGAGATCTTTCAAATTATCCAAAGGTGTCTGATAAACAAGAGATTTCATATGGTCCCAGAAGTAGAAATCCAAGGGATTGCGCTCTGAGGAACGTGGAGGCCAATCAACAGATCCGCCACGTCCAATCCACCTCTCAGGATATGTATCATCTAGGTAGTTGCGCACATAATTCAAAAAATGCGCTGGTGCACCATCATGCATTAACCACATGTTCTAGCGTGCAATTGCCGGTATTTCCTGCAGTAAATCCGGAAGGACGTGCTGCAAGAAAACAAGGTACTTTGAGCCACTGAGGCGTTCGGGCCCTGCATTTGGCCTCGTTATTTTGAAGGATCCTGTCTCCCGCAACTGTCTATTAATATTTGCAAAGGTGCTGTGGTGTGGACAACGCCAACTTGGATATTTCTACTGGTATATTCTTTGTGCTAGCCGTCCATTAGATCCGCTCGATCGTAAACTAAATGCATATCCGCATATTCGTCATTCATGAAATCTGACATGTTTTTTTGCGAATGAAACTTACCGAGAATCAATTCTGCACTGCTCTTTAATGAATACAAGCTGCTTTTATATTTCTCAAACCATCAATTCTTCAATGCTCGCTCCTTTTATATTCCTTGAACGCATGGAGAATTTAGATACGAGAAAGCTTCTTCTCGACTACCTTGTTCCAAATCCTTGCATCCTTAGGGTCATTCTCTTCGCCAGGCTAATTGTCTCCTCGATGTCTGTTTTGGCGATTTTCACAGAATAAATTTCTCCTGCGACCCTATGTTTTATGATAATTTTTCATCTCTTTAATGCCTGCTATCACTTCTCTAAATTTACCTTTCGAATTTGGCAACACCCTCTGTAAACATCGGTACCGATGTTGCAGCGATGTTTCCTGGCAAACATTTTAGTTTTTCTTGAATATCTTAAAACCTCCTCAATTTTCACACAACAGACTTACATCAAATTAAGGAGTATAAAATTCCTTATATTTTCAAGCTTTTATTTTTCTTAAAGTTTCAATATTTTTGCAGATAAGGGTTCTAAACTACTTTTTTGTTTTCAATAATTTACGACCCCTTGGTTCACCAAATCGGCTTGTTACTTACAAGAAAAATAGCCTTTAAGGATGTGCTTTCACTTAAAAAAAAAATTCATAGTTGAAATACCTTTTATTTTTTCTTATTAATTTTTTACAATTTCCGAAAGTTCGCCTACTTCCTATATTTTTGCGATTTTCACCCCTTAAGCGTCGTTTGGGACCCCGTGTTGTTTGGTGATTCTTTATCCTTGATGCCTCCTATCACACTTCTGAACTTATCGGTCGAATTCGGCAACACCCTGTATTTTATATATATATATATATATATATTCTTTTTCAGAGAGATTCCCCGTCGGACAAAATCTATACATAATTAGTTCAACAGGAAGAGCTGAATCTGGACACTGGAAAGAAATGACAGAAGGTTTTTACGAAGAAGTAAAGGACTTCGATAAAAACGTCATTAAATCTTTTAAACCTAATTCTGCCTACGGGCATTTTACTCAGGTAAGGATTTGATACATGCGACGTCACAGTCACATGATATGCGTAACATTTTTCTTTCTTTTTTTGTCGTGTGACTATTTTAAGCCATCCAAATTTTGCGCAGTAGTTTCTGAGGGTAAAGAGCCCTGAGCACCCGAGGGCAGAAGTCTGACTTCTAACTCATATGAAGATAGCATACACACACTCGCTTGCACAACCTCTTTTTACAAGGGGGGGGGAAGCTCATTCGCGTACCTCACAGAGAGAACACAAGGAAGAGAACAACCATGCCCGAACCAGGTCTCGAACCCGGAACGCCTAGATCACGAGGAAGACGCGCTACCCCTAGGCCAGGACGCCGCCATACGTAAAATTAGCATGTTCTTACGCCAGTGCTACACGATACTTCGAATACCTACCAAAGTTGAACACTAGAAATTCTATTACCATTGTGGCGGAACATTAATTTACAAGCTTCCAATGTCAAGCGACGAACATTCGCATTGGAAGATTTTGGCAGTTGTCGGTCTTTTCACCCGCGTCAATCTCGAAGTTAAACCATTCGTTTATGCAGGAGTATGGTTTCAAGAATGGCATATAAACAGTTATATAATCATATATTACATTTCATATTTATTTTCTCGTATATGAAGCATACAGTTATTAAAAAAATTAGAATTCGATATTTTGATGAATGTCCATGTTTCAAACCTTCCCGAGTTCTAATATTCTATTTTTTGTAATTAGAATCCATCTGTGCATACGATAGCTCAAAAAGGATTTGAGATGAACATATGTAATTTGGTATATGGTCTTTATTCCATATTTGTATATTTCTATCAAATGTCGAATAAAATCCATTCAAAAAAGTCTGTCCATCCGGCGAAATACATAAACGAATAAATTCGAATATAAATTAACACGGCAATTAGAAAACTAAAAGAGCTAGATGGATAAAATTTGGTACACAGATTTAACATTTAAAGTGTAGATCCGTTCCAAATTTGGAATTAAATCCGTCAAAGAGTTGACTGTCTGTTGTTCTATAAATTTACAAGCTTGTAAATGCGATAACTTAAAAACACATTTACTTATTTTAAATAATTGCGGTTTTGCATTTAAGTGTTGCCTTAAGCCTTTAATTTTAAAGAAATTCGTGATGTGATCTTATAACTAAAATTGTAATTCCGCATCGAATTTCGATTTCAAGCGGTTGGGAAAGAGGACGTCCAAAATGCATATTTGGTTTCTTTGTGATAGTATATCAAGCACATGCCAACTATTATTCACTATCGATGACACAGTAATAGTTCTTTCGTTATAGTTTGCCGTTGGCAAATAGTTAATAATACACGAGTACATTTATCATAGAGAATGCGAGAAAGTTTCGCGGAAATCACACCCGCAGATTTGAATTAACAAATAAGAACAACTCGAATAAATGCTGCAATCTCTTTTTCCGCCCTCAACTGGTTTATTCAAACCGTTAACTGTTGAATCAAATTCAATTGTATAAAACATTTACAACCGAGACACTTGTCTGCAATTGACGAATCACTTGACTCAAATGTTAGATGAAACATTTAAGTCAAATGTTTGAATCAACTTTCGGCGCATTGTGTATTGCGGACATTAACATATATTTACATCATTTAATATAAATGTGTCTACTATTAATGTTTGCACTTTGTTTACATGTTGTTGTTAATCTTTTAGATTTTTTTTCTTTTTTTTTGCCTTTACATCAATATTATTAGTTTCTTAGCTGTGTTAACAAAACACAGATTTGCTGCCTATCAAATATTTTCAGACGAAATTACATTACATTACGTGAACGCATCATTGAACTCAATTCACATTACAAGAAAGACAACATAATTGCCATTAAATATTGAAGTGAGCATTCATTTGCAATTTTTAGTGACTTTTTCTTCCAGCATACAGTACCATATTATCAGGTAGGTAATGAAAGTTGCCGTATTATAGCTAACCCAAGTAGTGCATCCAAGCAGCTGTAAAATTGCTCAGATGTTCCAAAACTTTGAGTACAAGAAGGGGAAGGCCGATTTTTTTTTCAAACATTAGGTATAATTTTTTGTTTTTATTTAATTTAAAAGATATAAGTACTCGATCTTATTCAATTAAAAGAATCAAATATAGCTTAAATTAAAGAACAAAATTCTTAACATTATTTTATGTTTTCAGAAACGCTTGCAGATCTATGGTTTTTCTTCCTTTCTTTCTCTCTCTCTCTCTCCCTCTTTTTTTTTTTTTTTTTTTTTTTTTTTGTAATTGGCTGACTCATTGGTAAACCTTGACAAATTTATTATTAATAAAACTCATATTGTGTAAAAAAATTTTCATTTCTTTGCCAGTTTACTTAATATTTTTCAATTTAAATTTAAAATTTTCTATATGAGACCTACTAAAACCATTCCCCCTTGACTTGCAATTAAATGATAATTTTTTTCGTAACAATCATTGTTATTTAAAGCTGCTTACAATGCTCAATATTAAATTAAAATCTATAAAATAATATATGATTTTGGGCCTTGGAAAAAAGAAAGTGTTTCTAAAGATAACCTAAGTTACGGATTTTCGGTTAGGCTGTTTAGATGCTGCTGGCCTGAGAAGGGACCACAGGCAAGTCAATTAAAATTGTTATTAGCCTGAATGCCAAATAAATTTCCGAAAAATACAAATTCTACATATTATAAAATATCTGGACTACAATGTCCGATTTTATTAAATTTTAAAAATAAATATTGAATATATTAAATTTGATTCTTTCATTCAAATTGTATTAGAATATTGATTATTCATTTAATTGATTGGGTCACATTTCATTTGGCAGTTAAACAATAAGTTGGCATGTTGTAGTTCATTATAATCTTTCGTAATAATTAAACACTTTTAATTACAAGCAAAAAATCTGTTACTAATAATTATAGTTAATATTATTGGAATGACTAGAATTTTATTACTTTAGTTATCTTTTCCTTGATATTTGCACATGTGATAAAAAAATGAAATAAATAATATATATATTTTTTTACAAAGTTATCAAAATTAAAAAATATAATTAATATGTCAATAATTTGTTTTAAGTTAAATAAAAAAAATTTCAGAAATGTGAAATTGAATTGACCAGATATTAAAAGAGAGGTCTTATAATTTGAGCGCAATGTATTTAAATTTGCCACACTGCTTTCCTTCACCACAAGGCTCGAACAAGTTCTCCAACAATATATGCAATGGTTTTAAAAATTGAATTGATAAGGCTTGTGTAATGTGAACCTGGTACACGCCATCATACGACCATTATTAATTTTTATGTCCACTTTTCTTTGATTTGAAATTATTGTAAATTTCTCATTTGATGTTTATATATGAAAATCAAATCAAAGGGTTTTTAAATGTATAAAAACATTTCTTGGAGGTCTACTGTATGCCCTTTAAATACAATTCACGATTAAGCAATAAAGTGTGCGGCGCACAAAATCAATTTTAGAATCCATCTCGGTGTCTAACGGAATGAAAAAAGAATCTAACGTCACAAAACAGAGAAAGACAACGTGAAATTATAAAATGACAAGCACAATTTCTTTCGGAAAGGGCATTGACTCCATTGCATAAAAACAAAACAATAAATGCAACCAAATAATACTAAGAAATGTAACTAATATTTAGAATAAGGATAATTATGAAATACTAAATTTTATAATTGCTAATTGGAATACCTTTACAATACCTTATCCGATGCAGACAAAATAATATTCTAAATTTCCGCAAAGCACTAGAATTTACATTTGCATGTGCAGAAATATATCCTTTCAATGCAATTTATGTCCAAAATTTGCGAGGATCCAAATTTATTGTTCTTTATTTTCAGCAGATGTATCAATGAGTAGTAATGAATGGGTCTATTTCCTTATTTGAAAAAAACCAATACAGCACATTTATGTATCTCATTTTACATATAATAATAAGAAAACTAGAAAATATAATATAAACTTATATATTTAACTTTTTTTTTATTTCTTCCGTTATTAAAAAAAGTTCCGTTTATTACATTCAGAACTGAAAAGAAACTGAATTCCATTTTTTTTACAGAAAAAAATCGAATTTAATTTAATATGAATCGTTTTTAATAATCGTCTGCTTAGATAGACAACGTAAGATAATTCTTTTGATATTTTAATCAAGGTTACATTGGAAAGAAAATTTTGAAAAACTTACATGTCCAGATTCTATTATTATTTTTTATTCCATTCAAAATTAAAACAAAACCAAAATTCCATTTTCTTTTTTCAGGAAATCCTAGATTTCATTTAATATGAATCATTTTTAATAATCGTCTGCTTAAATAGATAGCAAAGGATACTTTAAATTTTTTTTATTTCATATGGTCACAATGGAAAGAAGATTTTACTCATGTAGGTCTGTAACTAAACATAAAGGAAACAAAATTCATTTAACTAAATTAGAATCTGTACAGCCTTGGTCATTACCTGATGAATGTGAGTGAAATAAAAACCATGACATACAATAAAACTATTAAAACGAAATAAAAAAAACATAATATTAATTTTACACATTTATTTTTCATCGTTTAAACCTGAAAAAAAAAAGATGATAAAAATCAAAACGAATAAATGAAAAGTAATACTCAAAAAAGATAAATAGAGAATGAAATCAGAATATGCCTTGCACATGTTACTGCTAGATTTTAAATCATATAAAAATAATTTTCATGATTCTTGGTTTCCTAGTTTAATTCATTAACAAATCAGCAAGAAAGTGAAACTTCACACACCAGATTAGCGAAAAAATCTTGGCTCCTTGCCAAATCAGAGAAGTAAAACTTCCTTCAACGTATAGCTCTCGCTATCGCACGAAGAAATTTTTTTAATTCACCAGGAAAATAATTCATTTAAAATCAACGAAAAGGCATATTTTGTTTGTTTTTAGAGATCGCTTTAAATTTGAGAGAAATGTCCAATTAATGATCTCAAATTAGGAAAAAATAACAGAATTAGAATATCAAATGCAGATATTTTAAGTTTAATTCTTGAAATTTCTTAGAAATAAGGACTCATTTTTAAAATTTCTCAACATTCATTAAATTATGTCAAAGGCAAAAAAATAAAATTTTTAGAACAATTATTTGCTTTTATCGATGTGCACAGGTTTTTTTCTCTATAATTATTAAAAACGAAACTATGTGCGAAAAATCATCCAAATCAATACAAGAAACTAAAATAAAATTACGATGAATTTTAAATTTTGTGTTTTGATTTGCATTGAATTACCTATATGGCTACCTTTATGCCAATGCCACATTTCACGGATGCAAGTGCTATAGATTTCTTTGAACACCGCATACACCCAGAACACACGTAACTTCCCTTTACACGTAAATAAGAAAAATAATATCACAAGGTAAAAATTTCAAATTGTTTTATATATATGCTTCGATAATTTGAAAAAGAATATATGATTACATTTTCTTTTCAGCTTGCCTGGGCAGAAACATGGCTAATAGGTTGTGGTGAAGCAGTGTATGAAAAAGATGGTGAAAACAAAAGTCTTCTAGTCTGCAATTATGGTCCAGCGTAAGACATCTTTTTTGTATAGTTAGAATTTCAGAATCTTCTTCCTTAAAATTTTATCGTCTACTTACATAATCTGGTGCTTTTTTATATATTTCGTAATATGAAAGCAGGTGGTATAGTTTTCACATCTTTTCACAATACAGAACTAGTCCCCATAATTTGTTTTGCTAGGTCAGCAGAATTGTACGAGGCTCTCAACATTTGAATACAAACGAATAAATGTAAAAGACTTAAAATTATAGCTATGATATGTGGAATGGCGTAGATAAATATATACATTTATAGTCAGTTTATTACATACTTTTGACATGCTTCCATTTTTCAGAGGAAATGTTGAAGGTGCAGAAATGTATAAAGAAGGAGAACCTTGTTCTGATTGTCCGTCGGGAACTTGTTGTTGCAACAAATGTGAAGAGTCTGGAGTCACATCAGATTATCATGGACTATGCAGTAAGTCAATGTTATATTTTAGTTAAGCCTTTCTGTATCTTTCTGCGTTAAAACTAGAATTTGGTATATATATATTTAGTAATTAATTCTGCTCATTCTCGATGTACAGATAATTTTCAAATGTTTCGAGAATTTTTGGAGAAGCACCTTATCACACCAGAGACAGCTGGAAAGAAATCAGATTATTTTGTTGATAATTTATTTTTGGAATAATTTTTACAATTTTAGAAATTGTGCGGACTAGATTGCTCAGTAGTTTTTCAGGATTCAAAGCCTTATCAGACTTACTCAACCTTTCACATTTTTTTTTTTTTTTTGTAATAACATAGGTTAAGGTTGAAGAAATAATTTTCAACTGTGCTTATTATTTTTTTTAAAGTAAAATAGAACAAATATTAGCAACCTTATTCATATTTCTCACTTTCAAATAAAAACACTGTTTTAATACTAAATATGTATTAGGATTACAATGACATGTTTTCGGCAATGAAAATTACGAAGAAAATGAATAACATTAATATTTATATAACAGAAAGTATTTCTTAGTTAACATCAGCGCCGGGGAAAAAACTAATAGTACAAATACACATTTTTAAATTTGAGACTCGGTACAATAATTTAAAGCGCAAAATTAATCTTAATCTCAAAAACGATTCCTTAGTATAAACTTCTTCCGTTTCAGAAGATTTCGAACATCCTGGAAGTGTTACTCCTAAGTTTACTTTAAGTTAACTTTGCATGAATTATTTTCCCAGCAAGTTTTCCTTAAGATGACATATACAGTCCTTTTTATCTATGTATCCGATTTAAATGCCAACGAACAATGCATTTCTTATGGTCACATTTCCTTTTTAGATGCCATGAAAACTTTTTAAAATAAAAAATCTTGTAAACTATTTGAAATGTAAAATGATACTTTTTCAATGCATTAAATGTTTCACTTGATTTCATTAAATAATATTTTTATTTTTGCAGAAGTGATTGATGAAGACAAATTCAAGATGGATAATTAGACAGAATGAAAGATAGTGTGAAATATTATTTACAGATCAATTGTTTTTATTGTGCCTCTATAAACCTAATAACTTAGCTAAAAGAATATTAGTTCATAGGAATTCCATGCATTTTCAAATTCTTTATTTTTATTAAATTTATAATTTGAAAGATATAAGTGTGTATCTGTTGATCAAAAAATATATGAAAGGCAATTACTTAAAATTCGTACGTGACATTCTGAGGTATTTTCGTGCCATTTTAAATTTTTTAAGTTAATGAATTTTTAAAATATATAAATAGTAAAAATTAAGATAATTTACATTTTTTTTCCATTAACTTATTGCACAAATAATATTTTTTAACAAATAACTTTAAAGAAAAATAAATTAATCTTTTAATTACATTAATTTCATTGCAGCTCAATTTTTTTTCTCTAATTTTAAATTACATCCAAAATAACTTTAAAAAAGCAATTTGGAACAATTAAATTAAAAAAAAAAGTCTCTCTTTCTCTCTCTATATATAGTTCAGCAACGGATTGTAAAACCCTCCGCACTTTTGCGCATGCGTTAGGATGGGTTTAATCCGTCAAAATAGGTGTGAAAGGAAAGATGAAAGGAGGAGATGTTTACATTTACTAATATCTAATACTGGAAATCCAAGACCAAAGGGAATACCGGGAATGCACTCATCGTTCCGCGTCTCACCCCTTAATAGGAGTCGTCGAAATGTGGTTGTCTCAGAATCCATTGACGAACTATATATATAGGCTTTGGGGGGGGGGGTAATGAATTCTGAGGTTTATTTAATTAGAATAAAAATTACTGCCATTAAAATCTCCAGCCATTTTAAATTCTAATTATTTAAAAACTCTGCAAAATACCATATATTGGAAGTTTAAAAAAATTAGTTCTACAGTTAATTTAAAAATAAATTTCATTTCAAAAGGCGATTATTGTCATCATTGTCATGATAGACAGAAAAAAAAAAGATGAAATCGCAGATTGAATAAATATTTAGTATACTATGAAGTAAAGGTCTTTGAGTTAGTTAATTAATTACTTTATTAACTGAAACATATATTTTTTGTATTTAAAAAATATTTTGTCTTTAGTGGTCCATTTATATTGATTGAAAACATTACAAATACTTTAAATATTTTTGCTAATTTTCCCCGTCATTTCATTTCATATCATTCTGTAAAAATTATCAATAATTTATAAGAACAACCAATTTTATAAAAGGTGTTTTCTCTTCTCCCCTTAGCATAAAAATTGTGGATCTTTAGCAACATTGTAAACTTTTATTTTTATTTTTGGTCTTCCATATATAAGCTTGTGTTTCACAGTACAGTGCAGAAAACTGTGTATACATTTCGGACACATTTTTACCCTAAGAATAAAATCAAAGTTTAATTTTTTTTTTAAAAAAAAGAAAGAACATTCAGTTTTGTGTCAAATTTGTAGAATATTAAAAAAAAAACGATTGGTAGACAGATTGTCAACCCTTAGGGCTTGATTCAAAATTTGACTGTGTACCAAAATGTATCCATTTACTGTTCTGCAATTATCGTGTTCGCATGCTTTCAGGTAGACAAACTTCCTGTGAATAGAATTCTTTTAAAATTTGACAGTAATCTATAAACTTTCTCGTAATTCGATGTATCAAATTTCATTCATTTAGCTCAAAGTGCTTTCGAGTATTGCGTTCAGACATATAGACATAATTCCAAAAATATGTTTTATAAACTTATGGTGGTCTGAAACGTGGAAATGTCAAATATCAAGGCGGATTTTTTTTTCTTTGATGATTATACCTTTTTTTTATATATTTCAATTACTAGAAAGTGAAAAATAACAATTTCCATATGGCTTATATTAAGACTGATATGCTAATTAAGACAATTCCTATGTATATATGCTACATATTCATTCTATATTACACATTCAACATTTTTTCTACAAAAGAACTTTATAGAGTTTCCTAAATTTTTGTAAAACACATTTGTAAAACACTTTTAAATTCAGACAGATAATTATTAAAATGCCGTAAAATATTTTGAATATTATAAAATATTTTAACATATGAATATTTCCATTTTTGTTTGGTCTGTTTAAGTCTATTAATAACAATAACATTCAAAATGATTTCAAAAACAAGAAATTTACATGATTTATTTCTGTTGGTGTATGACGGCATAATAAAAAGAACCCAAAACACAGAATGAAAATAAATAACATAACAATTTATATTTAAACACGAGACTTTTGTGAAACAGAAACGTTTAAAACATGAGAACATCGAGGACATAATGAGTCTTTAGAACTAGAAGCAAAAAGTCTACACCTAGGACATTTCTCCAGTTTTGTTTTAGTCAGTGTCACAGCAAACATTTCTTTATCACCTAAACAAAAAATAATACATGAATAATTTTATATTACAAAGAGACCAAGTATAATAAAATATATAACCTATAAATTTTTTTTAAAGTGACAATTCAAGCCACTATTACATGGATTAGCAACATATTATATCATTATATTTGATGAAAATAATTCTGAATAAGATTCAAATGCAGAGATTCTCAAACTTTTAAATACTGCAGCCCACTTTTTAGGAGCTGAATCAATAGTGACATACTATATCCTCAGAACATTGAATTTATTTTCAGCAAAAAAAAAAAAAAGTATATGTTTTTTTCCAAAAGTGGTTTTTATGTGCCAAAAAAGGAATATTTGTGGAGAACCCCCCCTTCTCCCATCTGTTATTAAATATAATGCTTACATAAATGATAACCA
The DNA here is from genome assembly GCA_026543865.1 of Argiope aurantia. Lineage (NCBI taxonomy): Eukaryota > Metazoa > Arthropoda > Arachnida > Araneae > Araneidae > Argiope > Argiope aurantia. The sequence continues at coordinate 889,097 of JAPMOR010011801.1, forward strand.
ATCAAATAAAATTATGAATTCTTAATGTGCCGCTTCGAGATTATTATGCATGCAAATCGAATGGAATATTAATAGTAAAAAAGGATGTTTGGTACTGCATGGACATGTAAATGTAAGTGAAGATGCAGATTGGAGCAACAGGCAATAGGAGAGATGTATCTAGCATAAAAAGCCAATTCTTTACATATGTCATCCATTTGGTGAAACCCACTTATTTGCAGCCTTTCTGCTCCAGAAGTCACTTTTTACTTTGTTGTATACGAAGTATACATTGAGGAAAACAATTTCAAGATTTTATCGAATTTTCACATTTCAGACCCCACAATTCTGTCTGTGAATAAAATAACTCAAAAAGATCTTGACCTAGATGGATGAAATCTGTATGTAGTTTGTACACCAAATTTGAAGACATTTAACAAATTTTGAAAGAAATCCAGTTACAAGAAGGTTTGACTATCTGTCTTATTGTAAGTGAACATGATAAGTACAGAATGGAATGAGATAGGTAAATAAAATTTGTCACACAGATCAAACATCTACAGTATAGATCAATATCAAATTATAAACCAAATTCATCAAGGGATTAATAGTCTATTTGTCTGCATTTCCTCATGTGATAGATAAAAAATTTAACAGCTTAAGATAATGAAATTTTAGTATGTGACTATGATGCTAACATTGTAATTCTGCAATAATTTTGAATTTTGTAAGGTGGGCAAAAATACAAATTGTTGTACAAAAAAAAAAAAAGTATATATTGTGTTTATTTCTCTATCCTACCAAAGCACAAAACACTCATAAGCGGGAATCAGAAAAATAAAAAAGATCTTGCTCAATGTCCACAATTTGTATGCATATATGAGGGAGAGGGATAACATCTTTATTAAGGAGTATGTATACGAGAAAGTTTTGAAGAGACCATTCGAACTGGCATGCTTCCTAATTACGCTGTTTCAAAAGAGTGCACAAAATTTAAAATATCCTTCTGTATTGTGTGCAATGTGTTTTTTTTCCCAATGATTTATTGTTATTTATAATCCAGGCAATAATTTTTAATGACCATAATTTTTAATAGCAATATCTTTAAATGGTTACAAGCACAATAATTGATATTCTATGCAAGGTGGCTTTATATTTAAGAAAATAGATTTCAGAAATTCGTTATTTAATTTTATTAAAATCTTTTTGTAAAAGCACATAAGCAAATCAAAGCACATAAAAAATTGTATCATGTAAAAATTTATCAATAATATGGTCATTCATAACAACTTATGTATAGACAACGTAACTTGACAGTTATTAAAAAGTTATACGAATAAATATTTCGACTTTAATTTTAAACAATATATCCATCCATAGAAATACAATTAACAATTTAGTATTTGACACAAACAGCTACTTCATTTCATATTTATTACTAATTTAACTTAAATGAATAATTCAAGTACAGCATTTTTAAAAAACAAACTTTAAAAAAAATCATATTACTGCTTTTTTAATGTTGTTTCAGAAGTTATTAAGCTGCAAAATCCAAAAAATCATAGCATATGTGCTTAAAACCAGAAAATGCACAGCAACTAACTAAAATGTGAAAAAATAGTTATTTATTGAAAAGAAATAGTCATCTTTGGTAATCTGCTGATACTTCGGTATTAAATATTGCTACAAATTTCATTTTGTGTTACTATAATTTAGAATTTCTATAAGTTTCACATAAATATTTTTAATATTCATAATTGCTTTTACACAAAAATATTTTTTAACTAATTTTGTTAGACACATAACTCATACAATTTTAAACCCTTAAACTTTTCCATTCATTGTGCTATGCATTTTTCTAATTTTCTATCGATATCTTTACACATTCAATTTTATCAAAGGAAAGAGCAACAATATTCAAAAATGGGCATGCCTAAAAAAGTTGGCACCTTTGCAAGATGTTGAAGTTAAAACTGTTTATTAAAAGTAAGCCTAGTACTGAAAATTACATAAATAAATAAAAAAATCGAATCTCCATATCTTGATCGTAAACAATGGAGAAAAAAATACAAGGATAAAAGTAGTAACAATGAAAATTATTTGAGTTTCACTGCAATAATGAAATATTAAGTTGTAAAATAGCTTTAAAACATTCTTAAAAATTATTTAAAAAGTGAAAAAAATTGCTATCATTGAAATGATAACTACACGATCGAAACCTAAAATGTATTAAGTTAGAATATATATGTGTAAAACATTAAAGCATCCCCCCCCCAAAAAAAATTTAAAGTTTTCATTACAAAAACTTACTATTTCCGGTAAGCTCTAAATCTCCTTTTATGGTTAATCCTTGAGATGGCTCCTCATGGCGATTTGTAAATTTAACATCTGCAACTTGAAAGAATTCTTTCAACCCTGAATTATTTATAACGTTTTTATTTAGATTCTGTAACAATGGAAAAGATATATTATTATTAGTATTGTCATTCTGAATAATTCATGCTTAATAAAATAACTCAAAAATGAGTCTGTTCTAAGAAATATTTTAATTACTTGTAAAGTATCCAAGAGTTTAGGATTGCATGCTATAGTAGCCTCTATATCAGCTGTTCTGACATCTGCTTTTAAAATCGCATCTCTTATCTGACTAGCACACAGGATTGACAAAGGAAATGAAATATTTGTTAAGAATTCATCTAAGGATGGGAACTGGTTTTCAAATAAGCTGCTAGAATCTATAAAATAAAATACAAAAATAACTTTCATATAACAGATAAGTAAGTCATAAAGAAGGAAAATGTATCTTAAAAAACATAACAAAAATATTTTTATGAAACATCTTTGAAGCTGAAAACTTACCTGGAATAATATTCGCCACAAGTATTATAATTAAAGATAATATTCATTGAGAAGAAAATTTAAATTATTCTGAATTAACTTTTTAAGTTTCTGAACCCAGACGATTTATAATTGGATTCCAACATTAACTGTAGTAAACTAATTGATTCAATTTATAATTTACCAGCACAACAGCAACAACGCAGATCATTACATAATTTAAATATAAAGAAAATCATTTTTAAAAATGATAAATGAACTTAATTGCATTCCCTCTCCCATTTATATGCATTTTTATAACAGGCCAAGAAAATTATTACATAAAAAGTATACCCTTGCAATGTTTTCTTTAAAAAAATATTTTTTTTAAGAATGCAAATTGTTTTGAAATAATAAATTGAAATTAAGTTAGCAGTTTAGAGGTAAGACAATTTTGTTTTGTTAAACTAGAAAGCATTTCAAGGAAATGTTAATGTTCCATAATGCACATATGCAATCTGAAGAGAAATGAAATATTAACAAAAAGATTTTAGATATTTTATGATGCACTATATATAAGATTTAGAAGGCATTCAATATAAATAAATAAATATTAAAAATGGGACATAAGAAGTTTTTCAAAAACGAATTGCAACTAAAATTTAAAACAATGAAAAGGGCCTTGCATCATACAAGCCCTTTTCAGAAGCAACTGATTGCCACTGACAGGCTTCTGAGTCGCCCTATCTATATATTAAGTGATAAAAAGTTTTACAATACTTTCAAATTTCCATTAAAAAAAAACTAGATTAATTGTTTTTGAGTTTCAATTTGTAAAAAATATGCTTAAATCAATTTTAGTTCATTGCCATGCCAATATCTTTCTGAATCTTAATAATATCCAACAGAAATTTTTATATAAATTGCTTTATAATCTAGTTTTAAAATAATGAAAGGAAATATTTATTATACTTCATGCATTCATAACAATTGCTACAAATACTCATGTTTTCAAGAATGTTATGAGAATTCTCATCAAATTTTAATATAATTAATGTAACATTGTCACATATTCTATAAGTTTTGTATAATTTGGCAGAAAAATGCTACCTTTTATAAAAAGAAGGGGGGAAAAAACCCTTGTACGCAATTTGTTTTTTTTGTTTTAACCTTTTATTTTTCTAAATTTAAGGGTTCTTTTTAAGAAAATGCATGTAAGTAATTCTCAAAGCAAACAAAACTGTTGTGGAAAGTTTCAAATCATTATCTGTCTTCTGTGAAATGAGGTGATAAAATCCTTTCCTTCATTGTCAATTTTTGGTTGGTCCCTGAAATGCTCCTTTGGTCGATTTTTATAATGAAATGTTACTTCAAATACATATTTTTTACACATTAAAATTCAAAAACAATTCATGTAGTTTTTGAAAAAGCTATGAATTTAAAAAAAAATGGGATCTAAATCCGAAAGTCTTCAATACTTTTGATCACATAGTATATTACTTCAAATATATTTCTTCATAGCACTTAAAACAATGATAAGTTTCATAAATATTTAAAAATAAGATTCTAAAATCTTCATAGCAACAATCAAGAATTAAAAATAGTAAATTGTAAAAGGTATTTACTTTTTCTATAAGGGGCAAATAGAAACACTTCTTCGGCAAGATGTGGACAAATGGGTCCAACACTCTGAAGCAAAGTATTCAAAATGAAATACAATACTGTTTGACAGTCTATTCTGTCTTTGGAGTTTGGAGCATCACAATACAATCTGAAATGCAAAGCAAATTAAAGCCTTCTCATTAAAAAAAAAATAGTTTCACTTAATGTATAAGGTGTCCATATATTATTCAGCTGATAAAGATTCGTTATAAATAATACAGACCAAGAAACAAGAAAATAAAACCTTACTGAATTTTATTTCAATTCAAAAATCTTTATATTAATGCATTTCAATAGGGCATAATTAATTGCTTGTAGAATATCAATCCCACTCTTAATTTTTGTCCAGACGTTTTTGAGCATTTGTGAAGTTACAGTAGATGTTTCTGTGGTGATTCTATATCTTAAATTTCTAAAAGCATAAATACCAAGACGCCAAAACTACAAATTAAGATGGATGTCAAGATAAATCATACTATGCATGGAAGAACTACTGTGCTTGTTTGTTTTGTTACCATATTGGCAACAAATTCAAAGGGCATAATTAAAGTAAATTCCAACCAATATTTGAATGAAATGGAAGATTCTAAAATAATCTAATTACGAAAGAATAATCTTACCGATCTTTGACTAAATGGCAATAAAAAGAAGACACTTCATTGGTGACAAAGTTTAAAACATCCTTTGAAACACCTTTATATTGAATCAAACTGTATTGCTTTAGAACCTAAAATAAATAAAATAAAGTATTAAAAAATGCTCATTGATTGTAAACATATAAAACAATGAAATAATATTTTCTTCAAAATTTTAAATTACAGATTTAAGATTTTCTTCTTTAATTTTCCTTTTGATTTCTTTTCTTTGTTTCTTTGATTCTTTTGGTGATAAGGTCCAGACTTTCATTTGAATCGTCCTTAAAGAATGAATAAGCATCTCGTGACTATTTCTATTTTTTCAAATTGCCATTAAGAAATTATAGATATAGTAAAAGTTAAGCTTAATTAATTTTTAGCTTTAAATTAGCTGAACATTTAGCACTAAAATATCTCTGAAGTGTAACTCAAACATGCATAACAACTATTCGACACTAATACCAATGACAGACTTCTGAGCAGGCAGTTGATTCGAATAAATGGTTGAAGGGGTAGCAAGGCCAATTGATTTAAAACATGTTATTATCTTAGTACCCAATTAATAAATTTGCAAGAGGTATAAATTTGAAGAACTATAAAAAAGTTTTATACTCCTATATTTTGTAATATATAATCAGCCAAGTTCCTATAATTTAATTATATCTGCTTAGCCATTACAACATTTATATACCCATTGTGCCTACTTAAATGGTATTGCATACAAATGTGGATCTTGTGTAGCCAACAGTCATAATAAATAATAATAAAAAAGAAACATGTGTTAGCACAAAGTTACTAAATTAAAAAATTAAGCTAAAATGAATCATTAAAATATGAATTAAGAATGTAACTGATTTTGACCAATTTATTAACTAAGAGGCCTCAAAATAAGCACTGAAAATCATTATTTTATACACTTCTCTGAAAGTTGTACTAACTGTTTAATTAATAAAAAAGTTCTTATCCTAAAGCTTGAAAAAGATTTAACTATGATGATTTTATTGTATCTTTTCATTTAGATAATTAGATAAAGACTGCATACTGCTTAGACACAACAGCTCCGCCTGGTTTATGATTTGTTACAGAATATATTTTCAATAACATATAAAAACTTTTTTCGCAGTATTTTTACATTTTCAAGGGTAATATCCTATAATAAATATTGTACATAACTACACAACTTATATACAATGCATTTATTAAATTAAGACTATACATGTTGTATTATAAGGTATACTACAGGATATAATACAGAGTCTTAATGATTCTCACAGGAATGAAAAATGATAATAAAAGATTAAAAAGCAAAAGATTTCTGATATAAATTTCAAACTTAAAAGGTTTCACTTAATAAAATTTTAAGAAATGCTACACAATAATCTATAAATTAAAAATGGTAAACTAAAATTAAAGATAATAAACAAAAGAGTGCTCACTTTTTGATAAAAATTTCTGAGAATATGCAAGATATACAAGTCCAAATCCCTCATTTCTAGAGGCGAAGTTGGAACAGAAGAAAGATCATATTCTTTTAAATTCCCCAAGAGAAATTTAAATGTATTACGCAACTACAAACAAAAATTTGAAAATTAAAAGAACACATAAAAAAACTATGCATTTCTACAAAACACGGAAATTTAAAATAAAATATATTTATACAGGAAGATCAGTAAAGTCGTTTTAAGCCCTTTAAGTTCAAAACTGCGTGTTTCATAGTTAGTCTTTTATATTTCGTTAGTCTCTACGTTTTTTTGTAAAGATATTTCGCGATTAAAGTTATGAAATTTCTTTGACTTGAATAAAAGTTTGGCTTAAAACTGAAAAATGTATTCCCAGGTATTATCATGCAGTTTTTCCGGGATAAGCAAAGGCGAAGTAAATTTAAGCAATGAAGAAAGTACACAGAAATAATAAAAATAATCAAATAAATATACTTGTGGGAGAATTTCATGATACATTTTTCAATTTTACGACCAGCCCTTTTCAAGTAACGGAAAGTTCATAATTTTAATCGCAAATATCTATACCAATTTACAGATAACTTCATGAAAATTTTTCCTGTGTTTTTATTATGATATGGCATACACTGTTCTAATAGGACATTTTGGCTGATGTCTTATACTTTTGCATTTATTTCTGCAACTTCTTTATACCGCCGCTAGGGATGTTGTAAAGTGTCTCACTAAATTCAACACAGTTATTTTACTATAATTGATCATTACTTCCCTAGTTATATGACACTTCATTTTGAATTCAAAGGGTTTAAAGGGACTTTACCGATCACCCTGTATACTTAACAATTTTTTTTTTTTTTTTTTTTTTTACACACTGTATCAAAAAAATAAAGGGTTCATTTAATTTTCTGAAGAAATATAGATATTTCAGACAGCTTTTTTGGAAAGAAAATAGAATGGATGTTTCTCTGTAGTCCTAGGATGAGACAAATTGGTGCACAAATTTAATTTTATTCAGTTTAACGTATTAAAAGTTGCTTCAGCTTTAAAATTATACAAATAGAGATCAAAGATTTCAAACACTGAAAAAAAATTAACAAATAATTTCTCTTGAAATTCTTTTAATATCAATAGGGGTTGTGGTCTGTTCAAATAGCTAATATGTCTGAACTTGGCTTGGCTCAGAATAACTAAGGGATCTTGTTAATTTGTATGCTTCTTTCCTATTTCTCTAAAAGGATAGCATCTAACTAATGATGTGTAATAGGTGACCTTTGTCCAAACAATAAATCATATACTACATTGTCCTTACATGAACTATTAAATCCAAATTGGATGAAATTGAGGGAAACTCTAGAAGTTAGATAGTCTGATTTAAAATCAGCTTTAAAAAAAATAAGCTCTGACACTAAGGGTTGCAGTCCATTAAGATAAATTTACCATCAGTAACAATAGCATACGATAAAACAAAAGAATGTAAATTCTTTTAATGAACCTTCTATCACCTGCCATTCTGGATGATACAGATATGAAAATTCACTGTGCTTAATCTTATCCGAATCATCAATTAACAGCCTCAATTCTATGATCTTTTATACACAAAATTAAGATTGTTTCACATACTTCCATCTCTCTATTTGAAGATACAATGATTATATGATCAGTTGTCCAGGAAGTAATTGATTGTGACTAATCATTTCTATAAAAAGTATTTCAAGAAATGTAAATTTGCACAAAAATCAGCATAATCTGATGTCTTAGATTATGCTGATTTCTAATATATACTGAAATCAGTATAATCTAAAAATAATGCCTTTTGCATCTGTTAGAGTTTTGATTCCCTCCGGTGGAGAAAAGGGAAACTTCTGTTCCCCTAACCAGATGTATTCGAGACGCCGACACGGCGACATGTACATTCTCTCTCTCGTCTTGGTGTTATGATGTGTTTGTGTGGTAGCTTAGAAATGTCCGTGTCCATATATATGAGAAAATAAAACCTATGAAAGTTTCAACTCCTGCTTCTTCATTAATGGAATTGTCATGCACTGATCGAACATTGTGTGATCGAACAGCGTGGTGTACCCTGGACGTGATATGTTGAAATTTGGAAATTGGAATTTTTTTGGAAAGCACGACAATTTGGAGGAAGCGCAGTGAGGAGCTGAAACCAGAGGTGGGCACATTTATTATTTGTTCTAAGCTTTTTTGAATTATTTAGTTTAAAATGGATATTAATAGATTAAAGGAAAAAAGGAAAGAATTACGAACTATCTTCACGAAGCATTTAACTAAAATAAAAAATTCCTTAAGCAGAGAAATTTGTAATGAATATACGAAAGAAACAAAACTTAATGAGCTTGTGAGTTTAAAAGCTCAGCTCACGGAAAAATTGAAGGATTTAATTAGCTTGGATGACAGTATTCAATTAATTATAGATTTAAGCGAAATGGAAGGAGAAATTGAGTTATGCGAAGATTACAAAGACAAAGCAATCGAACTAACTTCTAAGCTAGAAAGACAAATAGAAAATTTGAGGGATATCCCACAAGTAAGGACAAACAGTCCAGTTGCAAATAATGCGGAAAATGTTATCCCCTTAAGAAATCAAAGTGTTAATTTACCGAAATTAAATATACAAACTTTTCAGGGCGATTGCAGTCAATTTATAGATTTTTGGAATTCATTTGAAGTTGCGATTCATAAAAATGATTCATTAACAAAAATTGAGAAATTTACTTATTTAAAAACGTATCTTCGTGGAATTGCCTTAAATGCTGTATCGGGATTTTCATTAACTGAGCAAAATTATGATGCGTCGATACAGTTATTAAAAGAAAGATTTGGCCGAGCAGATATAATCATATCTTCTCACATGCATAAACTTTTATTGATTGATCCAGTAAAAACTTGCTCAAATGTAACAGGCTTAAGAAAAATGTATGATGCAATAGAAACTCAAATTAGATCGTTGCAATCATTAAATGTAGCTACAGGTACTTATAGTAACCTATTGTGCCCTGTAATATTACAAAAGCTACCCGAAGAATTAAATTTAAACTATAATCGTCACCGTAGGGCAGGTGAATTATTTGATATCGCTAATTTAGTAGAATTCTTAAGAACAGAAGTAGAGTGCAGGGAAGCTTCTTTATTATTAGCAAATCCTAAAATTTCTAATTTAAAGGAGTATTCTTTTAGAAGCAAACCTGATCAAGCTTACAAAAATAAATATTCTTCGCATACGAATGCCTTAACGACACACGCTGATTCATTTCACCATAAATCTGAATCGAATCGTAAATTTAATTCAAAAAGAAACTATTATCCTTCTTCTGATGACAGAATGAGTAATCAAAAATGTATCTTTTGTACTGAAAAACACATGAGCCATGATTGCTCAGTTAATATTGATGAAAAGAAAAAATCGTTAATGGCTAAGGGAAAATGCTTTATATGTTTTCAGAATCACATAAGAAAATTCTGCCATAGTAACTACCAATGTAAGCTCTGTGGTTCTTTTTCGCATAATTCCTTAATTTGCGAAGGACCGCAACCCGATACCGTAACTAAGAATATTTCCCCTCCAGTCGAAGAAGGGACTTTTATCCCCAAAGAAAATAATACCGCTTCTACCATGATATCTTTCAGTACCGAACAAAATAAAAGAAAAAATAAGGTCCCTGGATCGGTTTTACTACAAACATTTTCAGCTGTGGTGAACGGACGAAGGGGGAGTAAGACGCACCTGCGTTGCATGTTGGATTGCGGGGCCAATAAATCCTTCATCTTGAGAGGGGTGGTCGAGGAATTGGGATTGAAAACAGTGGGCAGGGAAGTTCTAGCTATTCACACTTTCGGAAGTGAAACCGCTGAGCGTCGTGTTTACGATGTAGTGGAGATTACGTTAAGGAATGTACAACACCCGACTCGTTGTGTTGAAATACAAGCGGTTGTTTTTGACTCGATTACTTCGGCGAAAATTCATACTCCATCGCAGTTTGTTAGAAACATAGCGTTGGAAAAGGGAATTGAGTTAGCAGATGTTAGTACTTCTGAGAGGATTGATGTCTTGATTGGTTCGGATTATATTTCAGAGATTTTAGGCGAAAGGAATATAAGGATTAGTAAAAGATTGATTGCAGCGGATAGTATTTTCGGATATTTGCTTCTGGGAAAGGAGATGGGAATTGATTGTAAGGAGATATCTGCTAACCATTTGATCGTCGAGGGTGAGGAATCGAGCTTTGATAGGGTAAAAGATTTGTGGTTATTAGAAACGATTGGGATAAATGCGGATAAAGAAGTGTCTCTTTCAGATAAAGAAACTTTAAAATCGTTTCAACAAAATACGACGTATAAAGACAAAAGATACGAAACTCGTTTGTTATGGAAGGAGGATAATAAGGCATTACGCAGTAATTATGAGATTGCAAAACGTCGTCTATTCGGTTTAAACAAAACATTAGATAAAAACAAAGAATTATTCGTTAAATACGATGGTATCATAAAGGAACACTTAAGAGAAGGTATTATAGAACGAGTAAATTTGAATTTAGACCAAAATATGAACACAGGTTATTTTCTTCCACATCATGCTGTAGTGCGAGAACGGAAGGATAGTACAAAGGTTAGGATTGTCTTTGACGCATCATCAAAAGGAAAAGGCGCGTTATCATTAAACGATTGTTTAGAGAGCGGACCGAACTTAAATCCTGATTTACTTGAAATCTTGCTACGGTTTAGGTTACACAAAATTGCTTTTAGTGCAGATATTCAGCGGGCATTTTTAGAAGTAGGGATCGCCGAGGAAGATAGGCAGTTTTTAAAATTCTTATGGATGAAAGGGGACTGTCCTAATCTCGGTTTCAGCACTCACAATATTGAAACATTCCAATATAAAAGAGTCACCTTTGGAGTAAAATGCAGCCCATTCTTACTTGCCGCAGTTATTAAACTGCATTTAGAAAAATTCGGAAGTGAATATGAAGAAGCATGTAAAATGTTGAGCTATTTGTACGTAGATGACCTAGCAGCTGGTACGTCAAGCGTTTCCGAAGCTATAAAATTGAGCAAAGAAATGATTTACATTCTAAGTCAGGCCAGCATGAATCTTCGAAGATGGGCTACGAACTCCCCAATTCTAATTGAAGCTTGGAAACAAGCTAATGTTGACCGTCGTGAAACATCCGAAGAATTAGGTGTGCCATTAAAAATTCTTGGACTCATTTGGGACAATATCAACGATAAATTTACCATAGACATTCATCAAATTTCTAAGATGAAGGGCAGTAATCTTTCGAAGCGATTGATTCTGAGCATCTGTGGGATGCTGTTTGATCCATTGGGGATGATAACCCCTTTTACTGTCAGAATGAAGTTGTTACTACAGAACACCTGGGAAAGGGAGCTGAAATGGGATGAACCACTACCACCGGACATTCAAGAGACATTTCTGTCGTGGCTGGATGAGGTAAAAACTATCCTTCAGATTTCTTTGCCTCGTCCTTACTTCCTTGATGCAGAGACTCCAATGGCTGAAATTCACATTTTCTCCGATGCAAGCCCAAAGGCTTATGGTTGTGTGGCCTACTTCAGGAAAGTGACAAACGGGGAGGTGAACTCCAGTTTCATAGTGGCGAAATGCCGCCTAGCTCCATTGAAAAAATTGAGTCTGCCCAGACTCGAACTCATGGGAGCCCTTGTTTCTGCCAGATTAGCAGAATACTTAAAGCAAGCATTTCCCTGGTTTACATCTGACCACATCTTCTTCTGGTCGGATTCGCAAATCAGCCTTCATTGGATAAAAGGAGACCCTCTACGATGGAAGGAGTTTGTGAGAAATCGCGTACGGGAGATCCAAGAGAAAACCAATCGAGAAAAGTGGAATTACTGCAGAGGAAAGACGAACCCCGCAGACAAGTTAACCCGAGGACTGTCTATCCGAGTGTTAGCGGAAGATGATGTTTGGTGGCATGGTCCAGACTGGTTGTTTAACCCAGATCTATGCCTTGACAACACAGTGAACAGTGAATTCAACGAAGTTGAAGTAGCAAACGAATTAAGGAAAGACTATGTTCCATCGAGCAACCTAGTAATGACTGTAGCCGGAACTAATTGTGATGATTTTCTCGATAAACTTCTCAAAATCACAAATGACTATGTAAAACTTATTCGTATTATTTCATATATTTTTAGATTTTCAGCTAATTGCAGGTACCCTCAGTCAAGGACTGCAGGGCCCATTACGGCTAATGAAAGGATTCAGGCAGAAAACCAATTAATCCGAATAGTTCAATGTGGTAAGTTTAAGGAAGAAATTAGAGATTTGAAAAGAGGTAAGAATGTTTCAAGGAAAAGTAAACTGTCAACCTTAAATGTATTTTTGGACGAAAATGATACTCTAAGAGTGGGAGGCAGGTTAAGAAATTCCAAATTAAATGTTTATTCAAAATATCCTATTGTGTTACCATCGAATCATATTTTAACTTACAATATTTTAGTGCATTATCATAAGAAATATTTACATTTGGGAGCACAAGCTTTGTTGTATCAAGTACGTCAGAAATTTTGGCCAATCAATGGTAAACATAATTGTAAAAAGGTGATATTTAATTGCATTACTTGTGTGAAAAACAAACCCGTTTTAACATCCCAATTAATGGGTGATTTACCAGTTGATCGCGTAACCCCTAATCATGTATTCAACATTACTGGTATTGACTTTGCTGGCCCATTCTTCTTAAAATTCAAAAATCAGAGAAAGGGTATATTAAACAAAGTTTATGTTGTAATTTATGTGTGCTTATGTACTAAAGCCTTGCACCTTGATTTCGTAACAGATCAAACATCTGACTGTTTTATTGCAAGTTTAAAGCGTTTCTTTGGAAGGAGAGGTAAATGTGCAAAAATTCTCACTGACAATTCCAAAACATTGTCGGTGCAAACAAAGAACTTAAAAGGCTGTATAATCTTGTCAACTCTCCTGATCAATGTTTAAGTGAATTTTTAATCTCAGAATCTATTGAATGGAAGTTCATTCCACCTAAATCACCGAATTTTGGAGGTATTTGGGAAGCCGGAGTAAAATCCTTTAAATTCCATTTAAAACGCGTACTAGGAAATCAAAAACTAACTCTGGAAGAATTTCTAACAATTTTGGCTGAAATTGAAGGCGTCCTAAACTCTAGACCCCTTACTCCGCTTTCTCCAGAATTCGACGATTTTGAAACTTTGTCACCTGGTCATTTTTTGATTGGCAGACCAATAAATGGAATTGCCGAACCATTGTTAATTAACTTAAATGAAAATCGATTATCAAAATGGCAAAAAATTACAAAATTTTCTCAAAGCATATGGAAAATATGGAAACGTGATTATTTTTGCAGTTTACAACAACGTTACAAATGGAAATTCAATAAGAATGATATAGAACTCGGAACACTTGTTCTGATAAAAAATGAAAATTTACCTGGAACGAAGTGGTTATTAGGAAGAATTGCTGAAGTTTTCCACGGTAATGACAACCAAATTAGAGTAGTCAATATTAAATTACCAAATGGTAATATCCTAAAACGAAATGTTCGTGATATAGCTATTTTACCCCATGGGAATGAAGTGTATTAATGTTATTGTTATTTGTTTTAGTTATAATATATATATAATGGAATTTAATAATCAGAATTGTATTTGTATTTATACTAATTGTATAATTTGTATTATTGTGAACTTATTGTTCTATTGTAACTATAGTATGCAAATTTATGAAGGTCTTCATCCGGGGGGTGGATGTTAGAGTTTTGATTCCCTCCGGTGGAGAAAAGGGAAACTTCTGTTCCCCTAACCAGATGTATTCGAGACGCCGACACGGCGACATGTACATTCTCTCTCTCGTCTTGGTGTTATGATGTGTTTGTGTGGTAGCTTAGAAATGTCCGTGTCCATATATATGTGAAAATAAAACCTATGAAAGTTTCAACTCCTGCTTCTTCATTAATGGAATTGTCATGCACTGATCGAACATCGTGTGATCGAACAGCATCTTTAACTTTGCATCTGACGTCTTTGAAGTACTACATACAAATTCAATACATTTTAATTAAATTTCAAAAGTTGTACACACATAATGAGGGTAAAAAAAATAGTAATAGTAATATATATATATTTGTGCAGCATATCTTTAAGGGGAAAAAAAAATTACACGTCTAGAATTTTATTACATCATGTCAAAAAATATGAAATAAATATATCAAAGAGAAATAGTTTCTAAACATATACCCATAATTTTTAAATCAAGAAATGATAAAATCTCAAAGCATCCTGGAACAAAGTCATTAAAAGATAAGATCTGCAGTCTTTTTTAACTACTTGTGTAATTACCTCTTTATTCATTTACAAATAAATCAAGGAAAAAAGATAACTCACAAACTATTAAATTTGTCGCTAGTTCCTTTGTCTCCATCAAACAGTAGAAAGGTAAAACCATCTGTATCATATATATTAGTTTTGCTGAAGAAGTGAAATTTTATTACCTCATAAAATCTGAATGACTTAAAGGCTCATTCATCCTACTAATTCCTCTTTTATATTTGAAATTTTTTCCCTCAGATTTAGAATATGTAAAGAGAAGATATTATAATCATCAAATAAATAACAATAAATAAATAAAAACAAAACTCGAAAGTTTGGAACATTTTAGATATATCTGAATTTGTATAAAATATTTTTGGAATAATGATTGTTTGAGAGTTTCTGAACATGATAACAAAATTTTTTTGAGCTAAACAAATAAAATTTGGTATGTGGTCTATAGAACCAAAATTTATAGAATTCTATCAAATTTTAAAAGAAATTTATTCATCTGAAATATGTTAGTCTGTCTGTTTTAGAGCAGATAGATATGATAATTATGAATCCTAGAGTTAAATGGATCAAATTTTATGTAAAATTTCAACATTTAAAGAGTAAATCAACATCAGTTTTTGAATTACAATACATTTTCCATCTCTGTAGTGACTATCTGTTGGGCTGTAATTTTGCGTTAAGTAAATGAGATCACTTAAAAATGTAACAATTTAGATAAACGAAGCAATATGTGATTTTGTTTCTAAACTTGTAGTTCTGTGTCAGATTTTGATTTCAATCAACTAGAAGAAAAAAGCAATTTAAATATATATTCAGTTTTCTTTAATATACTATGAAGTATTAAATTCTCATATGTAAGAAATAATTAAAAAAAACTTAGCACTTGTGGCATAAGTCCTGCCTAAGGTTCACAATTTTATTATGTATGGAGGGAGGTGATAACAACTATATAAAAGAAAATATACGAACATTTTCATAAAACGATTCAAATCTTTTTCCCAGTAAGAAAAAAAGGTTGTCACTTTTAGTACGCGACTGTATATTAATCATGTGTTAGAGTCGAGCAGTGTCGTCATGATCAGTGCAAATGAAGTATTCATGTGCCATTTTAAAGATTTTTAACACCAGTCTATTAAACACCATAGACTGGATCAAATATTTAAACTTTGAAAAAATTGCCAGTACGTCCTTCCTATGTGTTCTATGATTATAAGAGCACTGCATTTAACAAATAATTTGTACAGAAAATATTTGATTGTCAAACACGGCACAAAAACGAATTAAATATAAAGACAACCTTATTCAAGCTCTGTGCACACTCATCCAAAATTTCCATTTTCACTGGTATATTTTCAGATTGGCAGGCATGGGATGCCACCCACCATCGTAGAACATCTATACCATATGGAGGATTGCCAATCTTCTAAAACAAAATTTAAAAAAAAATAAGATAAGAAAAATAATACAATACAGTATATATTTTTTTATAATTTTACATTAAATAAAGCCAACCTACTTTTGATCCAGATATAATATCTTCAGGATTTATGACATTCCCTTCGGATTTAGACATCTTTCGACCTTCGGAATCTGTTGTAAATCCGTGAAGAACAAGTGCTCTGAAAGAGAAAAACTTTATTCCTCCAAGGCATAAGATTGATGAAACATTCTAACTTAGGTTGATTTTAAAATATATTACTGAAAAGGCAATCGTAAAACTCGTAAAATTAATCTAAAATTTAAACAGATTGAGAAAACAGATGCATATAATTTCTTCAGTAATTAAATATCTTGTGATATTTGGTTAATGTTGGCGATGGTCAAGACAATGTTTGGCGCAGTCTTCCAGGTTCGAAACATTACACTTCGAATGCAATAAATGTCAACAAAGGGGGAGTGATTTATATTTTTCCTGTGCAATGTTTTGTACTAAAGTCAAAAATGTGGCCCTGCCTTTTTTTTGCGTAAGTGTAGCAGTAAAATCTAAAATATATATCAATACATCTTCTAGAAATCTGGTGTCATTATTCCAAAATGGAGGAAACGTCATAATGCTATTATAATAAGGAACAAATAATATCTTTTCATACAAATTTACAAAGCCTGTGCCTAATATTTGATGACAAAATTTACTTTTCATCAATTTACAACTAATTTCTTTCCAACAGAATAAAATAATTAAATTTTTATAAGAAATTTGGGTGAAATAACGTAAAATAATATCAGAAACTTGCAGATTATAATAAATTGCTTAAACAAAAAATCTCTAAGGAGACTTATCAAAAACTATATAAGGTGGTGAGGTTATAATAGAATTAATTTATGCAATACAGATTGAAGGCGTTACATGCATTTTCATAACATACAAATAGTTTCTCTCGTAAATTATAAAATAATAATAACAATGTTGCACACAATTTCTTAGGATTTTAAAAAAAATTATCAAGAAATAGACTAAAATATTTACGCTCACATTTAAATCACATAATATCTAAATATAGAAAGTGTCTACAATTTTGTAGATGTTCCAAAAGGATATGTTTTCATCAAAATAGGGATGAATTAGAAAACAGAAGAGTGGATATTTAAATTTTATTAGACAATATAGCAAATCCCGATATCCGCAAAACTAGACTGCATAACAATCGTGGATGGTTCACAAATTTGCACTTGTCATATAAACAATAAATACAATTAGACATATAACAATAAATAAATACAGTTTGAATCAACATAAATAGTATTATTAAAAATGACACGCGAAATAAAGAAAAAAAAATGATAGAAAACTTATCTAACGGACCGACAGTCAAGTCCAAACGAAGAATGGCGGAAATACGCCAATTTCATTCACTCCACATCATTTCTCAGTAGAGTAAAATCGACCAATCATTATGTGGTGAAGTCTTATAAGCCATATAAAAGCTCCTGGATAGGAGTGATCACTTTTGTCTAGTGGTCATGTTACTCAGCTACGAATCCAAACGTTGCGAGTTCGGTCCTCGCTATTACCACATCACTACAATTATGCCTTCGGATCCTCACATAAACAAGAGTTCGCTTTAATGAGATCAAATTAAAATTTTCTAATCGTTTTTTCCTTTTTTTTCCGTTTAAAGTTGTCATTTCTTTTAAATTTCAGAAACAAAATCACAAACTTTTCTTAAAACATTTTTTCAGCACGTCTAAATTAAAATTATTTCTATGAAAAGACAGATTCAGTTCATATGCCATGAACAAAGAACAAAATTAAGTAAATACTTTAACTAAATTATAATTCCTGTTTAAAATTTAAAAAATAATAATGAGTAAAAGCAAAACTATGCAGTTGAGTTCTTACTTGTATGGTGCTTTTCCTCTCATTGCCACAGATGTGAGCAAAGACGAGTTGAACCACCCTCGAATCTGATCGATGCCCTCGATACAAATATCAGATATGTGCGGTTCTGTAATAGAATGATTCAAAAATCTTAAAAAGTGAAATGAAACAGATGCAAAAAGTGCCAGGAGAAAAATATGTTGCATTTACCTGGCAAAACACATTTCCAGCTAATACCACTATCAAACCAGATGTCCATAATATCACTTCCTTTCTGATACTCTTCGAGCGGTAATTCTAGCTGTAAATAATAAAACATAAGGTAAGGTGAAAACCACAATCTATAGCGGATCTAAGAATTTTGTAGTTCCAGGTAATACATCTTATGAAGCTCTAATTTCAGTGTCGTAGCGGCGCTGATTCCCGTTTACTTCTTTGTACTTCTTCAGACGATAACTTCTTACCATCCATGCCCTTTATTTTCTGCCTATGCATTTTAAAACTTCAAAAACCCCAACCCAAAACAATATCATGTTCTCACATGATAAAAAAAAATCGTATTACTGGCTGAGTGCTACTTACCTTCGCTACGCCACAACTTACTTATACGAATTCCTCAAATAATTTTGATATTTTAATGAATTTTCAACTTAATGAACAAGTTAATGATTTATTTATTTATTTTAATATCTTTGTAAAAATATATGTCCTATTATATTTTTTTACTATATAAATGATGTAAAAAAAATGACAAAATAAAATGTTTGCAGTGTAAACTTTAGTTATTAAGTAATGATTTCTTTTCCTTTTTACATCCTTATTTACTATATAAGAGCATTTAATTATTATGATAGATTATAAGAAAAGTATGAACTTCAAGCAAACATATGATTAAAAATTTTTACTTCACACCACTTAACAAATACAACATAGCAAGTTAAATAAATAATATTCTGATATATAAATAAATAATACTTTAATTTATCTAATAATGATTTTAATAATTCCACATGAATGCATATTGTAGTTTAAACATTTTATAATTCATAAATTTGTGTTTCTTATATATATATATATATATATATATGTATTTCATAACTTGGGATGTAGCAATCCTTAAGGCCTTGACTTGTCAATGGCCTTCCCACAGCTCAGTGGTCCTAGGGTATTACCTAGTCAGAAATCCATTATTAACCACCGAATAGGACATAATTGAAGCAGCAATTTAGTCAGACAAGGGATATTATACTTCAAGAACCTAGAGCAAATTTTGAATTTCTAAAGAACAATAGCCAAAAATTTAATGCCAGTTACATCACAAAATACACTGAATTAAAAAATAATAACAAAATAGTGGAAATATATACTTTATTTTTAAGTTCTGGTGGTAGTAGTTCATTTGCATTTTTCTCCCACCAACAATGGATCCCATGTGTTTGAATCAATGAACATAGATGGTTAGTTATAGCCCTGCAAAGATATTTGGAGGGGAAAAAATCTTTTTCAGAGAAATATTTGTCTTGTTAATTTTATAATAATGCATGCAAATGGACTTCAAAAATTCTAGCAAATATTCTCAAATCAAATTTACTTCTATTAATCACAACATAAAGCTTTAAAATTTCATAAATACATTGCATTTATTTTTAAAATTCAATTTATCTTTTTTTATAAAAAAAAATTCATTTCAACATGTAAATAAAAATAATGTAACATAATATCGAATATAAATAATAACCTGTGAACGAGGGGGTTATTTCGGTCAGAAGAGTAAAAGGCTGGTATAGGAACACCCCAAGCTCTTTGTCTAGAAATGCACCACTGAGGCGCTGACAATAACTGATGCTGGAAAACTTTTTTAAAGTGGTCTGGAACAATAGTTACATCCTTCAAACAATCCTGTTGTCGAAAAAGACAATTTTATTGAGACATAAACAATGTCAAAATTAATATATGGCTATTTAATTAAGTTTGATTTTTATCACA
This sequence comes from Argiope aurantia, assembly GCA_026543865.1. Classification (NCBI taxonomy): domain Eukaryota; kingdom Metazoa; phylum Arthropoda; class Arachnida; order Araneae; family Araneidae; genus Argiope; species Argiope aurantia. The sequence goes on from JAPMOR010011801.1 coordinate 909,310, forward strand.
TTCAGTGATATAATATATGCTGAATAAAATAAACAAAAACTAGTAATGACAAAACAGAAAATGTATAAATTAATGATTCCATTAAACAAAGAGAAAATATTGTAATCATCAAAAAATTTCGAAATCAAGATTTCAGACCTCATTCAGAACATTGGGAACATTTGTACCTTAAAAAAAAAAAAATCAATTTTTCAATTTTAGTCTAATAAAATATGTCACATTTAACTAATTATAGAAATGTATAATTTGTATAGATTTGAAATGCCTAGAATTTATAAATTAAGATTTAAAATGAATCTAACAGGAACTCCTATGATAGAAAAATAGAGATTTTTGCTTTTTTCTTGAAACATGTTTTCCTCAAATTTCAGTAGACTTCGAATGCATATTGTTCATTACAGCCGTATGAAATTTTATACAACAATATTAACAAACACTATGCATCTATTAAACATATTTCTATGTTTTCTGTGCAATAATATTAATCTTTAGAGGCTATTTATCATGCAAAATATATTTTTTAACATTTCAAATATCATGACATTCATTACTTTTTTTGTAACTTTTATTATTAGTATATTTAAATGAAAATAAGTTCACTGTTAATTATTTAACTTATGTTCATATATTATGCTAATTTGGAGTAATTTAACCCAGATTTTTTTGTGTGAGGTACTGCTTTTTGGTTATAAGTTTGAAAATTATACATCACAACAAATATTTGATTTGCCATTAAAAAACAAATATTTTTGAGCTAAATCTATACAAGGATTGACCATCTATAAAAAAGTACCAGTGCATACTTTCGTATGAATATAAATACAATTACTAAAAAATAAAGTGTGTCAGAAAAATGAAAATTTTTATGCAGTATTTGCATTAAAATTTAGATTTCCATAAAATTCTGCATCCATTAAGGGGTTGATCATCTGTTGTTTGTATTATCACTCACATGTGAACACGAAAATTCAAAAATGCAGCGACTTAGCTAAATGAAATTTGAGACGTGATCTAGTAACTAATATTGTAGTTCTTTAAAATCAAATAGCCATTTTTTTTTGTTTCAATCAGTTGAAAAATATGCATGCAAAATGCATATTCGATTTTCCTCACTATACTATGGAGCACAAAATGGTTGTAAATTATATTCTGAAAATAAAAATCTGAACACCTGTGGCTTTACCTAAAATTTTCGATTTTATAAGAGGAAAAGGGGACAATATCTTTATTTTGAGGTATGGAAGAAGGTTTCAGGGAGATAACTCATTGATTTTAATAAAAAATGCACAAAGAAAAAAAACATGTTTAATCACAGGTTACAAGCTTTTGATCAATTTTCTAATTGTTTATTTTAGAATAGCAATCTTGCTGCATATCATCTTTCTTAAAATTGTTTTCTGTGTTGCAAAAATTCAATTTTTTTGTCTAAGTTTAAAAATTTTTAATTAGGATCAGTCCAAATAATCTTTTTTTTTAAAATTTAATATCTTAAAAACAGAATTACAAAATGCCATGATGCAAATTTTCCTAATAATTATAAATTTGATAATTTAAGGTTTTACTTTCAAAATAGTTCCTGGTTCTTTTTTGTTCTTCATGAACCTAGATTTACATTACAGATTCAGTTAAACAAAGATAGAATTATTTCTATCCAATCAGATAGAACAATATTACATTGCCCTGAAAATGAGATGAAGAAAAAATTACATAAAAAATATACATAAAAAAACTCACAATGGCTTTATCTCTTATCTGATGAACATCAATAAACCATTGATGGGAACTCCTAACGATAACTGGAGTCTTGCTTCGCCAATCATAAGGATAACTATGAACATAATCTTCCAAATGAACAATGTCAGCAGAGAGAAGGTCCAGGATAAGCTTTGTTCCTTCTTTCAGGACAGCTTTCCCTTGTAATTCTTTGCTTGCTTGGCTATTGTAACATCCATCTTCATCAACAAGGCATGGCTGGAAAAAGAATAAATAATGTCATTATTAAATGAGCATATTATAGATTAGCCATCTTTGGCAACCAACTGATTTGCAGTGAATATTAGCTATATTTAATTTCAATTAATTCACTTAGGTGTCATTTCATGATTTTGCCAAATTGTCAGACATTAAAACCATTTTATTTTAATAGTTTTATATGCGTTCTGTTCATTGTGTACATGAATTTTCCAAATAAAAACCAGTTCTATGACAACACAGTGCTATTAAATCACATAATTGTTCAATTAATCTCTCTTCTAAAGTTCATGGTAATGTAAATTCACTATTTATTCATTTAGTAAATTACATAGATATACAACAGAATCTGTCTTCCACAATTTCCAACAATGGAAGAAAATCTTACAATTAAATATTTGATGAAATTGCTTGATTTTCAGGTCAATAGTTGAATTTACAAGACAAAAATAATAAATAAATAAACAAAAATTAAAAGAATGACCAAAAATTAAAAAAAAACCATAATAATTAAACTGATATCATTAAAAAATATTTTTTTTTAAATGTTGAAGCAATGTAAAAACAAGTTTTGTACAAGAATATTTTCAAAAGTTATCACAGGTAAACCTGAAAATGCAGCTTAATTTTTAATTTATTGCAATTCGAATTAAAATTTGTGAAAATTGATCCCAGATGCACACCACTAATCCTCAAGGTATATAAAAGTTAAATGTGTTAGTTAAAAGTCAAATAGCTGGTTTGTAGAGATCCAACACACACATTCATCATTATTATATAGAGATGGAATCAGACATTAGTTAAAATAAATATTTCATCAAAAAATTGAAAACAAAAAATAAAATACACTCACAAGAAAATATACAACAATCTATCTATAAAATATTAAGAGAGAAGAAAATGGGAGTTGTTCCAAATGACCATCTATGTATTACATCAATACCATCTATTACGATAAAGTTTATCATGTTAAAATCAAATAAAAAGTAAGATTAAAGTTTAAATAGGGTTTAAAAATAAAGTTTTGAATGCATAATATCCAAGCTCATTTGAATTTCACAAATTAGGACCTAGTTTCTACTCATGCATTCAGATCAGTAGAGATGTCATTGGACTATAATTTATAGTTATGAGATACACAAAAAATTAAGCTGCCTATTGTTATCAATGGGACATTAGTATACGTTAATCCCTTACTCAGACTTCATTCCATTAAATGTAAATAAATATTTTAAGAAATTGAGAAATATTCTGAGGAAATAAGAGAAAAACAAAACATATAAAATAAGAGTATACAAATCAAAGAATATTGGAAATTTTACAAAATATTACAAAAATTTACAAAATATTTCTATGTAATTTAAAAATTACAAATATTTTGCTTTTATAGAACATTATTATATTATTGTAAATAAATTTATACCTCTGGTGATCTTTTTTAAATGCACAGATTTAACTACAGTACCCTAAATTTGAAGTATTTGATTTGAATCTATCAATTATTCTTTCATTAGTGATCAAAATAATAAACCTAAAAAATTGTGAATTTCTAAAATTTTATTTCAATATTTTATTGTTCAAGTTTCTAATATGTTGGTATGAATATTAGAAGCAAAAATCATAAAAGAAAATTTAGATTTTCATCAACAGACAAATAATTTTCTTCCAAAGCATTGCTTTTCCCATTTTAAACATTCATATTTCAATATTCAGTGAAATAATGTAAAGCCACAAAAGGATAAGAGGTACTTAAATCTTACATCAAGAGGTATCTGATGTTTTTTCATTACAATGTAATCATCTAACCCATGATTAGGAGCTGTGTGAACTAATCCAGTTCCTTTGTCCATAGTCACATGATTAGATGGAAGGAATGGACACTCCCTGTCCTTTGAAATTGGATGAGAATATGTAACTTCATTTAAAAGCGATGCTAAAATAAGATAACAAATAATTATTTACAGATAATTTTGTGAAGAAAATAAAAATGTCATTATTTTCTATTATGCAAGGCAAAAAGTATTTAAAATTTTCCACAGAACAAAATTAATCAATGATAATAACTTCAATTCAAAAGATCATTTAAAAATTAACTTGGTAATGATTGGTTAATTCATATTTTAAATGAAAATGTTAATTAAATTTAATAATTATTCCAGTTCACAGCAAGAGGAAGGTAGTGACCTGTATTATAACCCAAACAATATATACAAGTAATTATAATGACATTAGAATGCAAGTTCATTAGCATCATTAAAATGCAAGTAATTAATATTTTAAAAACGTTTTAATTGAAAGTACAGCTGTTTGATTTCATAAGAATCATTTTTAGGCTCTGAATTCCATAGCATCATGTAAAAAAAATAAAGAGAGAGAGAGAGAGAGAGAGAGAGAGAGAGAGAGAGAGAGTACATATCTATGGTATACTATGGTATGGTATCTATATACAAGGTACTGACAATTTGAATTATTATTGATTACAACATAATAATTTAAAGTGTCATTTTCAAAGGTCATGTTACTTCTCAGAAAGACCATTCTGAAACATAAAAGCATGCATATACAAAAATTTAGTTTAATTTTTCAGTTTGTAAAATAAATAAATATCTTATGTAATTCTTCACTTATTTATAATAATTTTACTAAAATGAAGGAATATATAACAAATAATCAGAAAAAATTCTTGATCATCACTGTAAAAATTAATTATTTATTTATTACAAGCATAAGGTAAATATTCAGATATTATATACCTGATTATATCTGATTTATTAATATTTATTACTAATTTTAATTAAAGGAATGAAGAAATAATAAATTAATTCGTAACTAAACTAATCCTTGAAGGGCAGAATTTTATAAGAAAAATAATGAATAGTACTTCATTGTTATACTTTTACTATAATTAAAAATAGATCATAAAAAAAAATCACAATTTAAAGAAATAATGAGAAAAACAACAGTAAGCCAGGATAAAAAATGAGAAATCATTAATAACAGGCAAGTAACAATATGAATCATTATATTTAGGAGATGAGCAATTTTTCTGCAGCTATATTTTTAATGCAATTATTGATATTAAATGAATGCATATCTTTCTTAACAGCATGTTAAAAGATCTTTTTAAGTTATGCAGATATAAGAAAAAAAAAATCACAACAATAATAATATTTAGCAAAACTTTTTCATTTCATTATTCATACAAAGCATTTAATAAGATAAAATAAACATCTGAAAAATTAATTTAAAATTTTAAAAAGCATGTTTAAAAAGAAAAATGCAGAGAGTATACCTTCAAAAGTTGTAACAACTTTGAGTTCTAGTTTCAAAGATTTTTCTAGGAATGGTAACATTTCTACTGCTATTAAATAATATTCCTGCTTAGAACTGCAGAATGCCATACAGTACCTAAAAAGGTAAGAAAAAGTGAAAAAAATTACAAATAAAAATACTATAATGGCAATGATTTAATACAAACAACAACTGAACATTTCAACATGACTAAAAAAAGCAGAAAATAACCACATTAAAAAATAGTAATAATATAGTTGATTATATATGAAGATTTATTTATACATTTTGCAAAGAATTTTTCAAATGTTTTTCAACAAATTTGAATATATATAGAGAGAAATTATTAAATTTTATACAATATTCTTATTAAATTTTAAATAGTATATTTGAAACTATTAAAATGAGATTTTTGCAGTGCTTTAAACAGATTTGTTTAAAGTATATTTTGAGCATCACTCTTTAGCTTTAGAGAAATAATATAATACTGTTTCAAATAAAAATATACTGTAAATAATATACTGTTAAATATACTGCATAAATATACTGTTTCAAATAAAATAATAATGTCAAATATGAATTTCTATAATTCTTGAATCCATGAAATACTTGCATAACTTTATAAATGTCACATTGTAATTCAGCAAATGCAGAAGATTTTTTCATGATTTTGCCATAGTTTTTAAATATTTTATATTCATTTTTTATAGTACTTTCAATGATCATTTATTTACATTTCAGGGTTAGCTATAAAAAAATGTGTAAAAACAAGTTTTAGTAAATTTAGTTTTTACAAACATTAAAAATGGGATAGCATTATTAATGAAAAAAAATAGATTTAATAAAAAAAAGGGCTACAGGAGTTTGATGTTAAAGTTCCAGTTTCATGACAGGAAGTTGAGGATTCGATACCCCCTAACCTTCCAGTACATATGTATGCCAGGTGTATGTTAAATCTATCATATAAAAAATAATTTCATATTGGTATGGATGTAAACACAAAATAGTGGATAGAAAAGTTAAGCATTATAATTATCATAAAAAAAATGTTTAAAATTACAAGATGCATCACAAAATAGTCTTTGTGTAGTTCTAAAATTTTATATGAATTGAACTAATCTATTAATAAATTAAAAAGCAATTAAGAAATATCTTTCCAGGTTTATGGCATAAATATAGAATTAATAATTATTTTCAAAAATATAGTGGTGACATTTCTAGCTATGGTTTGACAATTTATGGCTATAAAAAGTATCAAAAATTCAAAAACAATTTACATCTCATTAAATAAAGAAGCAGAAATAAAAACTGCATTATTTTTAAAGAAATGTAGTATTAGAATTGACAAACTAATTGAATTAGGTTGGGTTGCCAATTCAGTTTCTTTTAAAAGTGGATGAGAAAAGAAATGAATGTGACATACTTTTGATTTGGAGCATAGCATATTGCTTGGTTAGCAGGGAGAGTCCATGGAGTAGTTGTCCATATTAATACACTGAGATTTGAACCTGATACTAATGATAAACAAAGATTTAAACTTCAAAATATTCAATTTTTCAATATGATACTAAAAGTAATTTACTCAAACTAATGCTATTATGTACAACAATTAATTGCATTTTTTCTTTATAAAAGGACAATATTAACAAAATGCTGGGTTTTTTAAACTATTATTTATAAAAGCTTTTACACAATCTTTCTCTCTCTTTTTTTTTCAATTCAACATCTGTAAGTAAAAAATAACGAAAAAATTATGGTGGTTTATACGTTTTCCATTATATTTAGTCAGTTTACAATTAGTTTAATTCATTCATTTCTTAAAATTAATTTCTAATCTTGATGTTACAATAAAAAGTTTCTGAAATATTTGCCACCAGAAAAGTGGTCACTAACAGAAAACATTAAAGAAGCTCTATTATAGTTTACTTTCAGAGAAATTCTCGTCAACATTCAACAATTTTATCAAGAAGTTTCCCAAAAATCATTTTATTTCTTTTTATTCATTTAAAGAGGTAATCACATTTATATTTGCTTCTAAATGAAGTATGTTAATGAGCTATGAGCACCTGTCCCATTTTTTCTTCAAATTTAGTGCTAAAATTGATAAAATATTGCATTGTGCAGTAATTTAAATAGCATCTTTCAAGATTTCTAAGGGATTGAGCAATTTGAAGAGATATGAAATTAGAAATTATGTAAAATTTAAGATATGTATCAATTGTGAAAATCATGCATGATAATGCAATTATAATGCAACTAGAAATTATTAAAGAAAACTCTTGGGTAAATGATGAATGATCATAATTCAAAGACCTATGTATTTGCAAAATGGAAAAACATATCAAGCTAAACCCTCTCACTATAAAACTATTCATATAGAAAAGTAAACAGTTTAATGCCCTATTAGAATAAACACATCAGCTTATTAATAAAACATTAATGATATTTATTTTCCCATTTTGTTCAAATATAAAGGGATAGTTAATTCCATATGCTTGGAGACTGATTGCCCACTTTTGTGATAAATTGTAAAAACTTTAACTAGCATTTTATTCACTTTAAAATGTTGAAATGAAAATTTACATTTCAATCTAGAACTTGAATTCAAATATAAAGTTTTTCAAAATGACAGTAATATTTGGATATTATTATTTCATTTCAAAGATATTAAGATATGTTAAATAAAAATAAATTTCATACTTGCAAAGAAAAATTAAATTTCACATTCACTCATAATATTTTAGCATTTCTTAAATAGCCTAAATGACCTGATAATGCTTTCTGCAACACACACATGCAAATGAGCAAATAAAAAAGAAATTTCACAATGAAACAAGCAAATATCTTACATATATGAGTCTTTATAACATCAGGACACTTCTTCACAAAAAATTTAACAAACAGGGATGGACTGAAAAGCATTTCATAATAAATAATTTACAAGTTTAGAGCATAAAATACCTTAAACTTACTTTAAAATATAAACTAAAAACTAACTAAATATAAAGCTTAAAATAAAATAACCATACCATTAGTAACAAGAGTAACTAATTAAAGTTTCATTATAATAGATTAAAAAACAACTAACCTGACATGGCTAGAATTATATTCTAACTCAGCTTCTGCCAGTGATGTCCTAAAAATTTTAAATTTCTATGTCACTATGGTAACAAAATAAAAATAAATAATGTAATTTTTAGTAACTAAAATTCATCTCAATAAGAATAATTTGAAAGACTGCAACAATAAAATTTTATATATAATATATTAACATTTTCATGTTTGATAAAAGATAGAGCTTACAGACAAAATTTTAAATAAAGAAAGGAACCCGTGAAGAGGAAAAGCTACTATATCAATGATATAATTAGAAAGCAATTAATACTTTGTCAGAGAGAAAGCAAGAAAACTTAATTCATTTCAATGTAAGATTTAAAAAAATATGTAAACTAAAACTTCATTCTTCCTATCCAAACCACAAATAAACCAGAAACATACACATAAGAAAAGATATAAATAGAGAATACATTTATTACACAAACCTATTATCAGGAGACCAAAACACTGGTTTATGATCTTGAAATATCATTCCCTGAAAGAAAGAAATTCAAATATGATTTGCATTACTTTAAGGATTCTTTATATAAGTAAATATAAAGAATCCTTAAAGTAAATATTTTTATATAAGTAAATATTTAAGTAAATATTTTTATATACTTTTTTAAAAAAATTTCTGTTTGAAGATGTTTGATCTTTTAAAGTATAGTCACAGTTAGTTTGGAAACATTTGATACTTTTTTAAAACAGAGTTAGATACAAATGTATTTTATAATAAGATTTGTTTTCAAATCCCATCTATCTTAATAAATTATATCTACTACTCATTAAATGACAAAGTGGTTTAAAGTTTTAATGCTTCGATAAAGTATTTAAAGAATTACATTTTTTAAACAGTCTCACTTTATATTTTAAAGCTTCCAAGTTATTCCCAATTTCTCTCAAATACTAAATTATTAACACTCAAACAAAATGAATGAAATTGAACTCTGAATTAAAGTTAACAGAAGAAAAATTGAGAGTGGAGGTATATAGAAATTTTTTTTATGAATTTTCTTTTTATAAATTATTCTTCTACACTCTTATTATGAATGGACATTGATAACAAATTGCAAAAAAGTAATATGACATGTGCTCAGTCTCCATCTGCTGACAATCCCTCCCTTTTTTTAGAAAAGATATTTTATTCACAATCAGCTCCAATCTTCCTGAATAAATTATCTAACAAATTTGTAAATTTCATTACAGTATAACTTGATACACCATGATGACGATATCATATAGAATAAATAATATACCATATCCATCATACAATTCCAGAACACAAATGATAAAAATTAATTTCCAAAAAAAAAAATTATTTTTTTTAGTGAAAATATTTGTTTAATAAATAAATATAAACTAAATAGATAAATTAGATGCATTGATAACATTAACAATGTATGTAACAAATAATACAATATATAACAATCTTAGAAAATATATTTACTTTTTCATACAGGTCCTGAAATACATACAACTGCTGAATAATATAATGCGGTCTACAAGTAATATAGCTATTGGACCAATCTGTTAAAATACCCCATTCCATAAAAGATGCTCTTTGCTTTTCAATAATTTTTTGTGAAAATGAAAAAGCTGAAAAAAATTTTAAGATTTGCAAATATATATTGATAAAAATTTGAAGATCTGTTCATAAAGAAAGTGAAATATAATTTAAACATTTAAAAAATATTAGTAAAAGGAGCTTCAAAATTATTGAGAAAAATCAAATCTTCCTGATATTATTTATATTTTATACACATTAGAAAATTGTAGTCAAAAAATGTTAATGTCAAACAATAGCAATTGAAAATTACTGACAATGCAAAACAAAATTACAGACAGTAACAGTAATCAAATTACACTAAAAAGTCAATACTTTTTATTATAGTTTTTACTAGAATGTTCAACAAAGTATTCACAAGGTTTTATTCATTTATTTAAAATTAGTGTTAGTCATTTTTAAATTAGTAGTGTTATGACAAGATTAGTAATGCCAAATCATAAAATTAGATTAATAAAACATTCTTATAAAGAAAATATAAACAAATGAAAAAAATTATTATATGTTAATTATGAAATTCACTTGTTTTTATAAACCAATAGCATCCTAGAACTTATCTTAAATGCACTAAGATTCCAGTTTACAAATGCATTTTGCTTGTTTATATAATCTTTCAATGTATTAATTGCTGCATAATCCAATTCACAATGATTACTATAAGTATGCAAATTAATATAACATGCATGCAAAATAATTAAAAAGGTTCATACTTCTAAAAAGTTGAAATGTTGCACATTTTTTTAAAAAATATACAAAGTTATATCTAAATTATGAAATACTGATTGGATGAAAATTTAATAAATTGAAATTAATCTATAGAAATGCTTTTATGACGACTATAAAGTTCAAAATAAAGTTATTGCTTCCCAAAACATCATCTTCAAAATCCCTGGTTCCTAAAAGCTGCAATGTAAAATTACACTTCCAGCTTTCTCAGTTAAAAAAGTTTTTTAGTAAATCTAAGCCATTTATATTTTTATTGTCAAAAGAAAAGCTTTATTTCATTATTCACAATAGCATCTTTATTAACAGATATTTAAAAAAAACATAAATTATGAAGATATGAAAAACTGAGAATGAAACAAGTAATTTCAGATGGATTAAACATACGAAATAACTGTTTTACAAAGTATTTATTAAATGCTTCATGGCGATGCAATGGTGAATATACTAAATGGTGATGCAAAAAATGAATATTTTTTGACAGATTTGGCATATGAGACTGAAAACAGGATTAATCATATAGAATTTGTTATATTATATAATTTAAAACATATAAATACTAGATACATAATTTGGAAAAGGTTTGTACCTTTTTGGCGAATATCAATTTCTGAAATATTTGCTTCAGATTTGTAATTTTCCTTTAGAACCTTGAGTTCAATTGGCAGCCCATGACAGTCCCAGCCAGGAGTAAAAATAATTCTTTTGTTTTGAAGAAGCTCATATCGAACTGTTATATCTTTTAAAATCTAGATTGAAACACAATAAAAATATAAAACATATAGCATTTTATAAATAATGTCTTTGTTCCACATTTAAAATCCAACAAATTTTTCTAATCTTGACTTTATAAACTGTTAATATATCAATAAACACATCAAATAAATTGAAATATGCATAATTTAAAAGTTTAGTTAAAAAGTGATCGATTAAATAAATTTTTAACATTATCTAGATTTTAAGTTTATTATATCATGATTTGTAATTGTATGCTGGAACTGTTTGCTATACTTGATTTGCATGTATAACTGAGACAAAAAATAATGTTTTTATTAGAAAAATAATTATATTCAGTATAATCAAAGGCAGTATAATGATATGTTATAACCTTTAAATCTAGTGCAACAATATTATAACCTCTAGAAATGATGTTTGATGCAAGAATAAACTCCAATGAAGTTTCACTCATAACAGATGGAGACTTATCTTTATTATTTGAAAAAACGTTTTCAAAAAGAAACCATAATAACATGGATTTTAAGAACATTTCTAGAAAATATATTAACTTAAGAAAATTTTTTAGTAAAATATTTGGTAAAGCAAAGATTTTGATTTGATGGGAATTGATTTTATAAGAACCTGTTTTCTGTTTTAGTCCTAATGCACAATTATTGAAATCAGTAAGACTTAAAAGTTAATTTGTCAATCATTTGTGTGATCACACTTATTATCAATTAAGTATTAATTTGTAACTTGTTATTCTTACTATTAAGTTAATATTCTGGATATATTAATGGGTTTTGAAATTTTATATAATTATTATTTAATTCATTTTGAAATTTTGTATAAGTAATTCCTGTATAAGCATTACTTATTACCAGTGGGATTAGTTAAAGAGAATTCTGACTTGCTCCTTCATAAATTTTGGAAATATTTGAGCTTATTGTAGAATTAATTTTAGGAAAGTACAAATTAAAAATAACTATAAAAAGTTAATTTTTTTTTTTTTGCTCCATCTGAGATCTCATAATGATGTTTGCTCCCCCCTTTTTTTTGTCTGTTTAGAAACTGATTTCATTATTTTACAACAAAACTAAGTATCAGCTAAACACCAAAAAGAGCTATTATCAAAACAAAATAAAACAAACCTATTAACATAAGGTAGTATTAGACATGAGCTAATAAAAGTTTATATTAAGATGCTTTTTGCAGAGTTTATTTATTATTTTTATGAGAAAGAAATATCTAGAAATACAATATTTAACATTAAAAGTCAACTCTGAATACTCATTAAATTTTATGCATAGAAAGACAACACTAGCACAGTATTCATTACTTTTTGCCACTTGGCCATGATTGCACCTATTTGTACATATATATAGATTCCAATCATAAAGATGCATTTATTTCCAAACATTTTACATCACCCAAGGATTTGTCTCATATTTTTAACTATTTTTAGCACACATAATTTTATATAAAGTAAGTCTCAGTTGCTTTAACATTTTCAAAGGGCAAACCAAATTGATAAAACTTTAAGAAATACTGTAATTTCCTGTGTATTATCTGTGACAGTGAAAAATCCATGGCACTACTTTTAGCCCTAAGTAGAAAAAAAAAAAAAAAAAAAAAAAGCAGATAATTTGCATTACTACAGATTACACAGTGGATTATCTATGGTGGCAGATTATTAACAGTGATTTTCATGGTTTTTTTAACAGATGATCTGTGGATTATACAAAAAAATTATGGTTATTGAATTCCTGATAATTAAAGAGTTTTTGATATAAAAAACTATATGCAAAGGCATTCTACCAAATTCTTTTTTATTTCCTTGGATCTTGTGAATGCATGTCTTTTCTCTTATATTTCAGACAGTTAATCACCTTTTTTTTTTCTAATGTTAAATTACACAGTCCGACAGTTGAATCTATTTTCTATTTACATTTATTTGTTTTTAGTATTTGCAATACTCTTCATTAGTTTTTTTAAAATTTGAGTTAATTATAATAGCTATTAGTTGCAAGTTTTTTAAAAAAATGGTATTTCACTTTATAAAATGCTTACATATGTATGCTAGAACAATCAATATATGTAAGAGGATTCTTTCTTCATCTGTAGAACTTTACTAAATATTTACATATGGTGTGAATAAATACAGACCATATCTATATTGCATGGTACTAACAGAATACCCAATTTTTTTCTCAATGAATTAATCTAAATACAGAATTTGTTTTAATAATAAGTTTTATTTATTTACATTATATGATAAATCAGTAACTAATTTCAATTGGGTAAAATTAGTTATGATATATTTTAGAATGACAGTACACTCTTTTACCAAGTATAAAACAGCAATAATTCCATGCTCTATTCACACAAACTGTAAGTTAAAAATATGCAACTGATTTCTTTTTCTACGCAGCAATAAACTTTTCTAAATGTAGAATTTCTAATTATGGTTTCTCTGAATTCAAAAATTGATATATTCAAGCTCTAGCTTTCAGTTTTTCGTCAAAATTTACTTAAGCTTTAGATATGCAAGAAATGTATAGATATACATACTCAGCATCATAATATTTCTTTGTATATCTTTAATGTAAATCAACCAATTAAAAATATAAATTCAGATGTTTGAAACTGAATATGATAAAAACAGATTTCAAAGATTTTAATTAGCTATCAAAAGCTTACTTTATTGACAGCATGGCCAATATGTACTTCTCCATTTGCATAAGGAGGACCATCATGCAAAATGAATTCTTTTTGTTCTTTCTTTGTTTTTTGCTTATTATATAACTCTCCAAATTTTGCATCCTAAGAAAAAATTAAAAAGAAAAAAAATCAATAAAAATAATCCTTTCAGGCATACTTATATTTCTGAATCTTAATATATAGTAAACAAAAACAAAACAAAAAAAAACTTTATCAACAATGTAATTTGCAAATTAAATAAAGTGATTCAACAAAAGAGCCAAATATTGAAAGATTATATTACAATTCCAAAGTTATACAACTAAAAATAAACACCCCAGTTTTAAAGTAAGATATTCCATTAAAAATTTTTAATTGAATCAATCTACAAAGTCTCAGTACAAACTTTTTTTCAATAAAACTTTTTTTTGAATAATTTATTATTTATCAATTACTACATTGTAAAGTTGTAAACAATATAAATTCATAAGTAGTAATGAATAACTGCAACAAGGCAAAAATTATAAATATTTGAGATCCAAATTAGTCTCACAGACTTTGGGGCATGCCAAAGTTGTACTTTTGTCCTACTTGAACGGTTACTCTTACTTTTAAATATGGTTTGCCACTATTATTTAGTACAGAAGAAAAATTAAAAAAAAAATATTTGAAAGAAAAGAGGGTAAATTCATTTTTTTAAAAAAATAAGGGAAAAAGTAAATCGTCGAAGTTTGATAATCTCAGCTCAAATCCATAAAAATTTTTTAACTGATGAGAAAGCTTTTATCATCTTCCACGAAACAAATGAAACTAGAACGTTCAATTTAAAATTGAATATATACATAAATATGCCAAGAAATACCAGCTTTTAATGAATAAGTTTCATGCGAATTACAACATTAATTGAATTCGAAGAATTCAAGTACAATTTTAAACAAAACTAATCAAATCAGAAGTACAATTTCGATTGAATGGTCTCTTTCTCTGCGGGTCTTATAGTTCACTTTATGAGGAAATTTTGTTTGTGGAAGAAGAAGAGAGTCTTTATAAGATGTTGAAGACTGTTGACGGCACAGTAATTTAATTCTTGAAAAATTAAGAATGCGTTTTCTGAGTAACATCCTTTTAATGGAACTCATTTTGATTTGATGGTCGAATCAGAGATCTGAACCACAATGTGGTTACCATTACCACATTTGTTTATTTACATTTTAGTTTGAAGTTATGGTTATGAATATATTTTTGACCGGTAGTCTCCCTAATATATTTTTCAATTAGAATGTAGTTTACTCATACATTTTATTAATATCTTATTTGTTGGATATTTCAGACGTATTTAATCTTTAGTGTGACTTGAAAGTTTGGGAGTTTTAAAGGAAGAATTAATTTGAAATATACGGAATATCATCGATGTTTTTGCATTGTTTTGATTCGTAATTCACTGGCACCGTAACTGCGATTTAGACCACCTGTATTTGAATTAAAGAAACTGAGAAATTACGTCAAGTAGTGCTTGGGAGATCTTTCATTTATTTTTATTGTTTCTCCACTCTGTTAATTTAATGCAAAAGAGCAAGATGGCCTTGCATATTATCGCAGCGGCATGTGAAAATATGGGCATTGGAAACAAGGGACAGCTACCATGGCGTTTAAAGTAATTAAAATGAATTCCCAGTTTTTAAAAAATAATATCGATTGTTTGAATTATTTTGATAGCAATGACATTCAGCTAATACTTTAATCAACTCATATACCAGGATCAGTTGAAGTTTTAATTCAACTTCTGGTAGATAAATTTATAATGTCATTATGTTGGCACAGAAGTATAATATATTGTAAAGTTTAAATGGAGCAGATAATAAGAACATGGAAAAGTTCGATTAAAAGTGTATTTTTGACTTTTCGAAAATATTTATTATGAATTGTTGCATTTAGTATGCCTTTAATGTAATCAATAGTTGAATCATGATCTCTCTTTAAATTCTTCTGGTACCATTTGGAAGAAATGACTCAATGAAAAAGTGATTTTTATTGTAAGCTGCAAGTCTATACTATTTGAAAACTATTAATAATCACATCACTGATAAATGATGTATTATATAAATATTTTAACATACTACTGAATATAAAAAGAGCTGCTTAAAAATAATTATGTTAAAAGTTAGATTTCCAATATCTTAATTATCTGAATAATACTGTATCATCTTAAATATTGGTCTTAGATAGGACCATCTATGTATATATTATATAGTCAACTTGAATTACTTTTGATTATAGAAATTAAAGGTGGCAGCAATCCATAAAATTGACAACTGAGAAATATTCTAACAATTCAGTCTCTGACCATATTATGTCAATTTAGTTCTAAAATCTCACAATTATTTGGAACATTAGAGGATTATTGGTAATGTTCTCAAAGAACAAGGACTTAATGTGTGACATTCTTTTTTTTTTTTAATTTTTATATTTGCTAAGCCATGTACTGTCATCTATCACCTTTACATTTCATACAAACGGTGTTATTGTCAAAAAATTATTTATTCTCAACTTTTTGATAGAGCAATGGAAAGCAGAAAGATGGGTAATTTTTAATGTCATTTCTGAAGTTTTCGTTTAGTTATTCTGGGCTATTAAAAGTTTGGAAAATCTAGCAGGAAGAATTTGAACCCTACATCATATAACATATTATGTTGTTTTAGACACAAATGTTCTTTAAGGCAGTTTTTCAAATGCACAATTGACATATTTATATACTGATAAAAAACTAATGTTTTATATATTTTCAGTAAAATTAATTTTATTATAAATTTAATATTTCTAATTACACACATTACATATTTTAATTAAGGCTAATAAACAGAAAGAATGCTGATAAAAACCAAAAAAAAAATATTATTAAATAAATTAGATAAAATTTAAAAATTATCTAAATTGTGAATTGAAAATCTTAGATTAATTAGCTAATATTACAATCAGACAAAAAAATTAAAGAAAAAGCAATTTAAAGAAAAAATTTCATATTATGAGTAACAATAATAGGCTGAATTGAAAATTCCGGATTTGAATTGAAGTGATGTATTTTACATGCATCAAATTAACATAGTGCTTATTTGTATCCATTGTATTTAAAACTATAACTTATCTTTTTAAGACTTGAAGAAATTACTTATTTTTATGAGTGACATTTTACTACGCAATTCATGTGTAAGCTAAACATTACTTCATTCATACACATCAATCAGTGTTTTATTGAATGATACAAAGGTCTTTTCTCCTCAAACGAATTTTCTGCATTCAAACACTAAAAAGGGATCTTCACTTTTCAAACAATGGATTCATTTAATTGAAGTTCCTAATATATTAATATTCTGTGCAATGTAATATTATATGCAGTTAATTTTTTTAAAGATAGTTTAAACATAAATATAAGAATAACTATTTCCTACAGTATAAAATTTTTCTCCTTTGGGCTTTTCAGCAAAGTGTGCACCAGATTAAATGTAGATGTTTAGGAAATAGCTTTGTTTGACTTTTTTTTTTCTGTAAAATAGTGTTTTTTTAGAGAAAATATTTATATATCATTCACTTGCTGATTACATATGAATACTTTTCAATCTTACATACATATGAACTGATCATTTAAATAAAAATATCACAAATGCACTTAATTTAATATGTTATTTAAACAATCTGCTATATTATTCATTTTACAATTTATCTATCATTATATTTTTGAATTTATATTCAGTTTTATCATGGTGAAATCGGATATTAACCAAATACTTCCTCCCATACTACATTGCAGGTATGGCTATAATTACATTAACACTATTGAATGAGAGCTGAATGTATTTGTATTTGGATAATGTCATATAGCATCATCTCACAAAATTTTGAGGTACCAGTAGGTTATCATCTCATGATAACATTTCAAGTACCACAAAACTTTATGAAGTGATGCTATATGACATTGTCAGCATGAGAGCAGATAGAGAAAGGCTCTAATAGTTAATTATAAAAAAATGTTTTGTATGTGTGTGTGTGTGTAAAATCACATTTTTTTTTTTTTTTTTTTTTTTTTTTTTTTTTTTTTTGGAAAGGCACCTATATAGATAAACTTAAAAACAAAACCTTATCTAAATATAAAATTTGATTCAAATTTTTAATCATTTCCAAGATACACAAAATAAATTTATAAATATGCAAGAATTGCTTATTAAAAGTTATAAGATTACTCCAAGAAGTTTTGTCTTGATAAGGCTGGTCGAATTTTCAACCTTATAAATTGATATTGCCATGTTTTCCTCCCTTTTTTTGCATGACTATCAAAGAAAGATTTTTGAAATCTTAATATCGCAGACAGTGTAGAATCTCAGTTATTCTTCAATATTTAGCAGACTGGTCTTTGCATATAAATTCTTTATTTGACTGTTCTTTGATTAGATTTGAACCATTTTGCTAGCATTGTCTATAAGTAGTGATATCCAATAGCCTATAATTTATTTAAAAAGATGATACATCCTCAGTTGTTATTTATGAACTGACTACTCTAAAATTGCAATACCTCCTCCAAAAATATTATTGAATAAATTAGAGCTAGCATTATAATAAATGAAAAAAATTTAAATCAATAATTAAAGAAGTAGTGCAACAAATCTAAATATCACCTTAAATGATTTTTTATGACTTTTTTTATAGTGAAGCATTTTTATTTTTGGTTCAACTATTGATAATAATAAATTTTTAAAAAAATTAATAATTATTATAGCATTTGAATTTTTGACTTTCTGTTTCCTGTGTATATTGAATTGTTTATAAACATAGTTATATGAAAATGAACACATTTTTTTTATATCTTAGTAACTATATGTGTAATTAAGTAGAATTTCTTAGAACATGAATAATAATAAAAAAAATAAGCAATATAAATAATTTAGCAATGTCTAATTTGAAATCAAAGTTTTTAGAGTGGTAATGCTAATAATTGATATTAATTTATTTAATAGTTTATCTCATAATGGTAATTTATAATGTCATTTCCATATTATATAATTTTAATACTTTTTCTTTTAATTTGTTTATTTAATTAGATGACATTTTCTACTTTGGAAATGTGAATTGGTTTAGTTAAGAATCCATAAAATGCTTAAAGTGTTTGTTCATTATCTGTAATTTTTTTTAAATTTAATTATTGTGTCTGAATGATTCAGTTTATCTTACAAGTTGAAGAAATGATAATTCGATCCTATATAACTCACGGGTATGATGGCTAAATTGGCTAAGATATTTTAACAACATACATTCTGTTTTTTAGCACAATTTTTCCATTATATTCATATTAATATTAAGAAATAAGTTTTTTTTATGTAACTCATTCATTGAATACTTTTCCTTAAAATTATTCTTTTTTTAATTTTTAGAAAAGAAATGGCATTCTTTAAAGAGAAAACAATAACAGCCAGCCCAGGTAATTTTATTTAGTATCAAAAATTAAATTGATCGATTTTTGTTCCTAAAAAATAAAAGTATAATGTTAAAGGATAATTTTCTATTGTGCAATTAGCTACTTGTTTTGTTAGAACTCAAAACTAATAAATTTTTATATTTTTGTCTATTACTAAAATAAGCTGTTATCAATGGAATATTTTGGGTATGCTATGACTGAAATAGGGTTTATATATATATATATATATATATATATATATATATATATATAATCATCCTCCAGAGACAAGTTTTTGACAATTAAAAAATAACATCCTAGTAAAGTATTAGTATTGTATTTATGATGTTTTCATTATCAAAACTTTTAAAATTTATATTGCCTGTATTGACATATGCATTCTCTCTCTCTCTCTCTCTTTTTTTTTTTTTTGATACCTTAATGTTAGTTTACTTTTTACACTTTTTAGTTACTCTTTTAGTTTAATTTACTGTTAGGAAGACACTTAACAAATATTAACTAGTTCTTGATTATGATAGATATTATATTATTGTAAATAAATACAATAAATATTAATAGGAAACATTGAATTTTATTTCAATTTTATTCAATTATCCAATTAAAAATTTAAAAATTTTTTGAATATTATTCGTAGTGCTGCTTCTTAATCATCTAAAATATTGGTTAACAACCTATGGGTAGCAGAATGGCTTATTCATATTTGTTGTTGATGAAAACAAATGGACCAAAACCTTTTTTTTGTAATAGAATATATAAAGAAAGTGAATTTGCCATCAAATGAAGAATACTCACTGATTGCACTATCAAATGAAATCATTCTTTTGGGCATCATCCTTGGTCCTGTTCTGGATAAATGTTAAGCATTGGTATCTAGCAATTGCTAAACTTGCATTAAAAGATTTGCAATGTGTCTTCCATTTATCTGTATGATTGTGCCTTCTCAACTTTAGTTTTATGAAACATAAGCACTGAAATTAATTGAATGTAGGAAGTGGCTTGAGATTGAAACTGTTATGTTTTAATCTAGATATTGATTCTTTCTAAGGACAAACACTCTAAAAATTCCCATTGATTTTGTTTTGTATAATCTTGATTGTATGTTTTTAAATTATTTTACTTTGTGACTGCTAAATAATAAAAAGTAGAATTTTTGCCTGTAATTACTATTACTATCAAAAAATATATTACATAATATATATTACAAAATACATATATTACAAAGATATATATTTATATTTTGTATTGATATATTTAGTAAGCAGGTTACAAAATATTTTTTGCACAGCATTTGATCCATTCAACTGAAAAGATAAGAAATTGTTGATCTGAAGATTATATTTTCTTATATTCCCCCATATTTTTAAATGTCTAAAATAATAATTTCTAAAGAATCCATTTTTCTCTTTTGTTCCTATTATATTTACATATTACTGCATTCAAAATACCTTCACAAAAAATTAAACATCCCAATTTTATTACACAGACTCTTTAACTCTGTTAATTAGGGACAATCTCTCAGATCACTAGGGTATGTTTTGTGTTTGCTCTTGAAATCTCTAACTAGTTGTCTTGAGCTCTTTTTGCTATCTTCATAATCCTTTAAGAAGCTGGAATTAATGATTTTCCGACATCAGTCGGTCATCCCGAATGCCTGAAATGCAGTTATGATCTGTCTAAAGTTGCAATGTTTCTTTGTTTTTTCATTTTACATCTTTTGAATTTATATTTTTGCAATTTAATATAAAATTTATGGGACTTTCAAGTTAAATTTTTCTAGAAATAAGGATTAAAAAAAATATTAATGATAGTACAATGATGGAATAAAAAAAAAGACAAGAAAAAAAAGAAAGGGGGATAGTAATTGAAATTTGTGCCAATAAAATGTTCTAGAATTTTATAAGATCAGCCAATGGTAAATTTTTGACAATATTGAACAATCAGAATTAAATAGTCAAATTGTGTTTATGCAGTAAAGATCAATTAAAAAAATCATTTCTTCATAACTAATTGTTAGTAGAACATTTGCAAAGACTTTTAAATTATAATATTGTCTTTCCCTCATTATAAGTTTGAAAAGGTCATTATATCGAAATAGACTCTTTATTCACTTGAACAAGATGTGCTGAGAAGCCTACTCACCCTGTCAAAACATCAAGGAAAGATAATTTACAGGTTATGTCTATGATGTTTATTTACATTTTAAATATCGATACATGACTGATTGTAATAAAGAAATACAAAAATAGGCTATAAGAAAAATACAAGACTGCTAAAATGCAATCACTAAATTATCATTGTCTATACATAAGTTTAATATTTTAATTCAAAAGTTAATGGCTTCTAATTTGTGCTTATTTTAACAATCCGATGAATCTAAATGATATCATAATCAATGTTGTAAGAATCAAAAATTCATCATCATATGAGTCAGAACTGGTTTATTCTTTTTTACTAAAATGCAAAATCATGATAGAATTTAATCTGCTTGAGAGTACATCATGTTAATAAAAGCTCAAATTAAAAGCTTAATTTGAGCTTACATTAGTATTTCCTCCAAATGAAGGAACAATATTATATCAACACACATCTAAAATGTATCAACACAGTTATATAATGACTGCATTAAATAAGTATATGTAAAATTAAAAGTTAAGTAAGGCTGATGCAATACAAAAGAAAATGCAGTAAGGTCTTACATGCATTGAAATATGCAACAGCATCAAGAATTTTTGCATCAGTATATAATATCATAAAATAATTATAACTTTCCATCAGTGGGGTAGGAAAAAAATATATATATATATCTTAAGATAAGGAAATGTAGATTAACTTTTTACATTTATAAGCTTTCTGCTAAAATTTACATGTAGACAAGTCCTTGTGATATAAGCTTTAGAAGGTTTTACAACATCTGTATTTATTATTTATATGTGGGAAAGTATTGAAGTGTTGTTTCTGTGTTCTGATTTGATGAAAGTGTGAAAACATTGCAGTATGTTAAATCAGTTCTGGTAAATTTGATATCTGTTTTCTTTGAAGTTCTAACTCCTAGAAGAATTTCAGGAAGGGTTTCTATCCACTTTCTTGACTATTTAGAACATATCTGAGGTAATAAGGTAAACCTTACAATTTTGCTTGATGATGATAAAATGAAAAGAAGTTTTTATTCATCTTATACCAGGTAGTTGTGCTAGTTATCTTAAGATAAAGGATCTGATTTCTCCACCTTGATCAGTTGTTCTAATAGAAGGGCATTCAAAATGATGGATCCAATCTCTAAACTGGAACAACTGATTTCTAAACTGAACAATCTCTAAACTGAGCTGCAGATGTATATCAAAAGGCACACCTTTGAGGTACCTTATGAATCAATCCACAATATTTGAACAATAGTTTTTCCTTTCTAGTGAAGATCTATTTAAATAATGTGTATGTGAGCAAACCTAGTATCAAGTAACAGAAATGTGTGCTTAAAAGGTATGCCTACACATTGTTCATCATTAATATACAGTATAACTTTTGTCCCATTCCTTTTATATATCTCTTTTCATATAAGGCCATACATGAAGTCTAATGTAGAAATAGATGTTTATTCTCATATTCCTGTTATTCTTGAGTATGAAAGATTATAAAAAAAGGTTTTAATAGGAATTTTTGAAGAAAAAAAATGGCACAAATGGTTTTATTATATTTGATAAAACATCATACTAAAGTTGTGTTGTATCATTAAAATCAAAACATTTTGTATCAGTAATTTGATTTATTTCTACACCAAAAGAGGCATCAACAATTGTATCATTTATTTTGCTTGTGTGGCAAATATCAATGCTAAACTGGGAAATAAAATTTAGCTGTTTTTGTTGATGAGGGCTGCATTTATTTGGGTTTTGTTAAAATGTCTGAATTAAAGATTTTTGGTCAATATATATTGAAAAATTTTGATCTTCTAGTATGTGTTCAAAATTTATGACAATAATTCTCTATCATATATTAAACTTTTGTTAGGATTGTTTTGTATTGAAGGCATTTTACTCGGAACGCTTATGCATGGTGAAACTGCCACTTTCTAAAAATTATTTCTAAATGTGCGGTGGTTACTGATGAAAATCAAAGGCTCTAAAATAATATTCTAACTTTAATAATTGCCTGTAGATGTCAGCACACTAGTTAGTATCCCTCTTACATACAAAGAAATGCATTATTTTTAATGCTTTTTCTCAATACTTTCAATTTATTATTTTTTTTCAGCAAACAAAAAACAGACAAATTTAAAATGCCCTTATAAATTTATTGTATGAAAGCTGTCTACAATTTATGCAATTTTTACAAATCGAATCACGAAAGAAAAGTTCTTCATACTTGATATCTTTTTAGGTGGTTTCAGAGGCATACCACCGCACACCAATGGCATGAGAGTCTCTACCACTTGAAGCGAGTCAGTGAAATATTTGTCCCCCCCCCCGTCTCTCTTAGTCAAGTGGCTCATAATTTATAGGGGGGGGGAATTTATTTATATTTGAGTAAAGTTTATATGAATAGGATGGTTGAAATTTTTTTCTTTTCGGTTGCTTTCTTGTATTAGTAAGCAGCCATATTCTGATGCTTGTTAAATATATTTTCTAATATATGATAATTTTCTTAATTTTTAAATGGTTAATTTAAATATTATGTTTTTTTATAACTTGAATATAGTGTTGATTGTATTTAAATTCTAAATGCCACATAAAGAACTTGCCATTGCTAGCTTTATTTGAAGATTATTTTTATTAAAATTGTTTATTTTTCTTTTATAATTTTTTTTATATTATAAGATTGTATAAGTAGTTTTTATTGATAATATTGTATGTTTTAGTATTTCCATAAATTAACAAGGCATAATTATGTTACAAAATGAATTAAAAAGTATTAATTATTCATAAGAAGAATGTCTTTTGAGCACGGTAGTACTCTAGTACCCCCTCCCCTTGTGGTGCAGTCTACTATAATAAATTTAAATAATAAAAAATTAAAACATAAAACATAAATATACTATAAATTTTTTAAAGGTATTGTTTCTTAATTGAGACCCTAAGCATGTAAATTAATTACATAATATTTAAAAATTCAGAAAATTTATACTTGTGCACTTCAAAGGGTTAATGCCATTATATTGCATCTCTGAGACACCACTTATTGATGTTGATACTTTGACATTTTTTCTCCAGGAAACCGATACTAAAGATGAATTGTTGTAGTTAGAGACTTTTTGCCATTTTTAATACCTGATTAACTGTTACCATTTATCTTGTGGATTCTCTTTGCACTTTTTCATTTTATTTTTATTTTATCTCTGCTAATAATAAAGATGAAAGTGTATATCGTTTTGACATTCTATAGACTTGACCTTTTGATTTAAAATTACCAAACAATACATATATAACATGTAAAGTGTGATGTTTTTTTGAAATCTTAATTAAAAATGAAATTTTATTTCATGATCAATTTTTATATCATCTTAAAAGAGTCCCAATATATATATATATATATTTTCAGTTATACAAATTTTTTGCATTTTCAATTTTCAATTAATTAAAAAAATATCTTAAACATATTTTACAGATATATATTTCTTTGTTGTAGTAGAACTCGAACATTTTTCATTATTACTGCTAATATTTCATTTTGTCTTTTCATTGCTGATTAACAAGACGCAAAGATTTGATGTATTTTTCTGCATTGAGTAGGTCCTAGTATAAATTATGCTTTTAATAAATGTTTTGGAAATTCATTATACTTGAATTAAGGTTTAATTTCCAAATCAAGCAATGAAGAAAAGTTTTAAAATAAGCCCATTTTTTAAACATGTTGCTATTTCTTTTCTTTTGCAATATAATTGAATGTATAAAGATATAAGTAAGAAAATAAGGAAATGTATAATAAGATTAGTGGAATTGAGTAAAGTTTCTAAATTAATGAGTTAATTATTTTTCTGAAGAGGTTATTAAGGTAAACTTACACAAAATATTTAATTAAAATTGTAAGACATCATTAATCTTAGTAAACCACTGGTTGCCAAAGGTGGTTAGTTTTAATACTTTAAAAGAATTTATTTAATGGTGCCAAAATGTGTACAATTTTTGGTACAATCCAACAATAAAAGTGAAAGTGACTGAGAAAATGTTAATGCATTTGATCTTGGAAATTTCAAACTGCAATGTACACCATCTAGTAATGGCTTTAATATAAATTGCTTCTCTTTTTAAAGTAAAAAAAAATGATTTCTTTAGAAAGTTAAATATTTTTTCTTCTGCAGTTTGATATAATAAATTAAGGCATTATTTCTTGTTCCATCCTATTGAAATAACTATTTGTGGAGAAGTGATTGACTGGTGATGTCTTGATTTAAAGCCAAGACATGTTTGATTACACTAAAAGTCCATTCCTATATGAACCTGATATTTGTTGAATCTCTCATAGGTCAATTACTTTACAGTGATCAGTGGCAATGGCAAATTAGTCAACAATATGAAAGTTTAAAGAGTTTATTAGCTCAGGTGTCCCCTTTCATTATCTGATCAACTTAGAAAATGATGAGGTTAATTCCAAAATTTCTTCACTTAACTTCAAAGAAAAATATTATTCTGACTAAACTAATCTGCTCTATTTTTAAATTAGTGCTGTTTGGTAAATTGAATAATGCAATGCACTCTTTTTATTAATAGCATTTTAAAAAAACTTGCTTTTTATTAATACTAACAATTTTCCTTTTAGGCAAGCAAAATGCTGTCATCATGGGACGTAAAACATGGTTTTCCATTCCTGAACAGTTACGACCTTTATCAGGAAGAATTAACATTGTACTAACTACCACTCAGACGTATGTTTTTTTCTTCTAAGAAAAATTGTATATCTTTTTTGCCTGAAATTATGGTTCATTTGCTACACGACCGAATATATTTGGCATCAGAATAGAATATCGTTCATCTTCAAACAGATTTCCTATATGCATTTGGAATATCTTCACTGAAATTGTAATTGAAATTAAATAATTGCTTTGTATCATGAGTTTATAGAATCAAGGCCAGTTTGCTGAAAAAGTGATTATAATTTTTTATTGTTACTAAATACTTTGCTATTGTATTTTACCAATTCTTTTTAAATTTATTTATGAGTTGGTACAATTACGTAACATTAAAAATTAGGATGCCATTCCCATTCTTTTGGAAATGTCTCTTTTATATTCACCTCTAATTGACTGCTGTGTGTAAATAACCCGTTATGCTCACCCTGTTTATAATAGATAGATTGACTGCTACTGAAGGAGGGGGTAATTAAGTCTATTAATATTTGAAAAAGATTTAAGCCTGCATATTTCATTCTGAGAAGGAAAAATTCCTATTTTTATAGGATATTTAGGATTTTTGCTAGACTATAATTTGATGATTAATTAATGCTAAATTGCTGCTTCTTTAAATGCTACTACTATTTTTTGGCTTTTTTTTGTGTGTGTTTCATTTTAATGGAATTCTTCTGTTTTTAAGATTTATTATTACCACACACCATTGTGTAATTACACATTTTTTGTTTTGAAAGTTTTATATTTTCATAATGATTCAAATTATTGTAGAACATGGTTGGAAGGGGGGGGGGGGGGGTCAGGTGTCATAAGAATTGCTGAATTTCTATGCTGTTTATTTTTGGAATATGTGGAAACAAATGGTACAAAATTTTCAGATTTAGAATGATAGCAATGATAGAAAAAGGTAAACATAGTCCTTAGTATAAGCAAAATGCAATCACTGTCATGTAATAAATCATTCTTGATTTTGATTTATATTAATTATAGGTATATATCTCAAAATCAACTCTAATAATTGTTGCAAGCATCCAAATATTAATTTTATTAATGCATATCATCATTGCTCTTGTAAAAATTACCAAATTCAAAATTTTTGATTTTGAGATATATACCTCATCAATGCCTCTGTATAATTCTGTACAGTCAGGTGTGACAATAACTTCTTTGATATTTCATTGCTGTACAACATATATTTATATTTCTCTAAGTCATTCAGTCTCTGAGTATAGGTCAAAAGTATAAATTGTATATATCTAAAAACTAGATTTTTGGAATTGGTGACTTTTACCTAAATGTTAATGATATAAGTTGATAAAATTTGGTTTTTAACAAAAAAAATGTTTTTTTTTTTTATTGAATATTTCTTTTTGTAATTTTTCTCTGAGGATGTCTGTGTGCCTTGTTTCTTTCCATGTTCTAAAGGCATGTTATAAAGATATGGATCCATATGATTACTTTTTTTTTTCCTATTATGTTCTGAATAAAAAAATTTTAATTCATATTATCATTTATGTTTGTGTAATTTTATTATCTTCTATTGTAATCACATTTGAAAAAATTGGAAAATCATCTAGTTCTGTTGTGTGAATTCTCTATTTTTAATGCTTGATCTGTACATCCAGAGTATATGAAAATTTTGTTAAAAATAATATTGTTATTATACTAATTGCTTTGTCATTATTGTTTTTTCTGTCCACTATTTGAAATACAATGAATTAAACATTTTTTCCCCCCTTATGGATTATCCAGAGATCTGCAAGGTCCTCATTATGTTGCTGACTCATTTGAAAAAGCAATGGAGTGGCTACAATCTCCAGAGATGAAAGGTAAAGTGGACAAGATATTTGTGATTGGAGGAGAAGCAGTTTATAAGGTTAGAGTTGAAGTTAATTATTTAAATAAAGTGTTACATGATATATATTAAATATTTATTCTCTGCAAAGAATTGTAAGAATTTAAATTTGATTATTTTAAGAACATATATATTTTCCGGACCATCTTAATTGATTTTTAGATATTAAGAAATTTTACAAATTCTTAGTTGTTGATAACACAAATACCTTTAAATTATCATTTTAAAGATAATATCAACCTGGACTGATCAAACATCATTGATTACTGGTTAACAAAATAGATATTGTGAATGATTATCGTAATTTTTGATTTCTTACATTGTTGATTAATGTTACTTTAATTTCAATTAACTTAGATGATAATTATACATGATACATATGTTTAAATTAGTTGTATCTTGATTATAAAATACATATTTCTTAATTTGTAGTTTATATTTCACATATTTTTATAATATGTTTCTGTGAAAAGTGTTTATTTTGCATCAAATTAAAAACAAAAAAGCTTTTAATATACTTCTGTAGTAGCTCTCACCTATTAATAGAAAGATCATATAACCAAGTAAGCTATTTGTTTTTATGAGGATACTAGTTGTTATAAAATTCTATCGTACATAATTCTTTTTAACATAAAAACTGCATTTGTATAAAATGTCATAATATACAAAATCCTTTTAGTGTTTAAAATATTTATCATCTACTTTTAATTCAAAATAGAATATTAATTGGACCATATACAATTTTTTAAACCATTGATAGCTAATTTTCTACATAAGTTATTAAAATTTGTATTATTAATTCTGTAAATATTGTTTATAAAGGTGTATAAGAAAGTTATTTCAGTTTGAGCTTAGATTTTGACATCTAGCTTAGATTTTTGCATGGTTAAACCACTGCTTTAACATTAATGAATGCTTTGTCAAAAGACTAATTAAAATAAAAGAATAACTTAAACTTTTACTACTTTACCATTATTTTTTTAAGAAAGACATTTTTTATTGTATATTTCTAATTATTTGAATATTTCATTAATCTTTGTGCCTTGAAAAGTTGATAGTATTCTTTTCATATTTTATATAAGTGTGCAAAATTTAGTTAAATTTTGGCCATTGATTTAGGAGGAAATATTAAACATACATAACCACAATGACTTTTATTTATATTAAGATAAAGTTAATATTGTATATCTTTTATTGATAAATTATATGGATAATATACTGTAGAAAATGAAAAATATTTTTGAATATACTGATAGCTTAATTGTGCAATCTATGAAATGTTATTTATTTTCATCAAACAAAAATATCTGTGTAATTTTTAAGCCAGAAAATTGCTCTCAAAAGAGGAATTTAGGAAGGAAGGAAGGAGAGGAATTAGAGGAATTTTTGTCTGTAATGTATGTTTAGAAATAATTTATTAGATAATTAGACAGCTTAAATAAACTCTTTCCATTGCTGGAATCATTATCAGTTTGCTAACAATTCTTGTTATTATACTTACTTTAGTTTCACATCTAATATTTTAAGAGTGATAGAAATAGCCACTTTCTATATCAGTATTCTTTGCTGAGTGTACTAAACTTTCAATTATTTACAAAAAATAGGATTAAATAAATTTAAAAATTAATGGGATGATAATCCAGAACTTAAACATGCATCCTTTCAAAACAATAAGTTTAACTTTAAAAAATTATTGACAATCTGAAAATATGAGAAACTGATACTATATGATTAAACGAAAATTAATTTTAGTAATTTTTAATGTAGTTTTTAATTAAAATTGTTTGAAAATATGTGTTTGTGCACCACATTTATGTCCTAAATTATATTAGTTTTTTATTTGCAGTTGTTTTTTGAAATAGGATCACAACCACTCTTTTATTATTGTGAAAATATTGGCCATCTATTTTGATTTAAATTCAAATATTGATGACTTTTAATATTAATATAACTATTGATGGCTTTTATCAGGAATATAATATTTATTGTTGAGGTGTTTTTATTACTATTTGAAGAGCAGTGATTATTAAGAAATCACTAATAAATTTACTAACATCTGTATTAATACATTTAGGAAAGCTCTATATAAACAAACATCTATACTTATAATAAAGCTCAATGTAAGTGTGTGTGTGTTACTCTACAGGCCATACCATTCAACCTACAGCTACCAAATTTGGCACGTGTATACCTTGGAGGCCGGGAATGTGCACCTGGGGGTTATTTTTTCGAATTTTTAATTAGAATTTTATTTATTTAAAAATTAAGCGAAATTTTGGCGTGTTTCTGCTATAACTTCTGAAAATATTACCGCATAAAAAAGATTTTTACATCAAGTTAAAGATCAGAAATTTATCTTTTAAATGATACCAATGTTTTAACCTTAAAATTAAATTTCTATTTTTAATGAATTTTGAAATAAATATTTTAACTATATTTTTCAACAATTTTTTTCGTACAAAATAAAAATAAAATTTAGGCTGCTCGAGCACATTTCGTATTCATGGGAAAAAATTAGCTTTTTTCAAAGTGTTGTCATCACATTGATTAAAGCTCCAATTAAAAATCAATTAAATGTTTTTGGAAATGAAATCTGCAAAAATATAATTTTTGGCACGTGTCTGTAGGAAATGAAACAAATATGAAATATTATTTTTTCTAAAAAATAAATTCAAGAAAAATTATTTTATGATCTTTTACACTCTCTATATTATTAATCCAATAAATCAGTTTTATTTTAAAGGCAAGTTTTGTTTAATATGAACAGGATATCCATTCAAATCAGGGCCACACAGCTAATTTGTAAACCTTTAGTAAGACACAGATCTGCTAAAATGGTCTAAATGGAAAATGATTATATTTTATTTAACTTGATTCAATAAATGCTCTAATAAATAACGAATTTTTGATTTTATATAAAGCTTCTGCTGTGGAAATCACGAATAACAAAATTTTCTGGAAACACTAATATTTTAAATAAAAAGAATTAATTTCCAATCAACTAAATTAATCATTTAAACTGACTGGTTTATGAAAATTTGAATATCATTATTCAATAAAAAAAAAAGGATTTTAGATTTTCCATCGATGGTTTCAAAGAAAATACGCCAATCAGCGTGCAGGTTTCTCAAGATTAATTGACCTAAGATTATGAAAATGTTGAGTTTTCCTAAATTTTTAACATTCAAAACTTCATAAAAAGGCTTAGTTGATCGTGGAAAATAGAAACATTCATTCATTTATTTAAAATTTGGTGTGTCCAGAATATTTCTCAGAATATAATACCTTACTGTATTAAATTTAGACTTCATAATTTTTGAAATATATTTATAGGCCAGAACAAAATATTATTATTGATTTCATTTCAATCCTTTTGAAAGCAAAACTAAAAACTGAATTTTATGCTGAATTTGAGAAATATTTGTTGAATTATTCTTTGAGATATTACATAAATTATGAAAAATATTTTGTAGTTCATGTAAGACTTAAATACCGAGCTATTCTTTTTGCAATACTCATATTCAATAATAATAATAATAAATAAATAACGATAAAGATGACAAATAAAATAAAACGTTTGGTTTTATTAAAAAATATCTTTATATTAATTGCAATTTCATCATTTCCACTTTAAATGAAAGTTGAAGTTTTACCGGAAATGACAACAAATTAGCAAAATATATATAGTAAATTGAACGAAACGATCTAAACAACAGTATAAGTTTGCTATGACTATCAAAATTTGAAGATAAAAATGTTTTGTTTGAGAATCTGTTAAGAGACCAGTTACTTAAAATAATTGAAAATTGTAGCGAGCGGTAATATTGGTGAACCGGCTAGTCGCCAAAGGCGGCTAGTATAATATAATATAAACTCTTATAAAAACTCTTTTATAAACAAAACTGCTCATAGTATGCCTGTCTGTGCCTTGTATAGAATGAAAAGAATCTGTCTATACACTTTTTGTTAAGCTGTTTATTCAGCCTACCATTTTTCTATAAAATTCTTACTGTGTGGAATCAAAACATTTGATAGAAATTTTCATGTTACGTCTTGACTTATTAAGCTATTATGTAGGTAGCATGTTTCAGAATTTATATTGGAGCAGGCAGAAAGAAATTCTAATTCATTGCAATTTATTTGAATTTCTGTTTTAGAATTTGCAACAAAATATTTTTTTTTTTTTTTACTTTTTGGTGAATGAAAGATACATGCAAAATTCAATGACAAGCATGCTTGTAAACTTAAGCTTTATTGTGATAATTGGAAGGGTGTGATATTTATGAGCAAGAATTAAGTTATGTTATATACAAAATACGAATAATATATATACATAAATTTCATATCTGCTTTCTAAAACTTTATTACAAGCATATATGAGATTCTTTTGTGTTGATATTTGATATATTTGAAGGAACATAACTTTTAATTAATAATCTTTTATAATTAGCCTGTTGTTTTTTTTTAAATTTTTTTTTCTGTTTTTATTTTTAATAGATTGCAATGGACTCAGATTACCATCAAATAGTATATCTGACACGGATTCACAGCAATTTTGAATGTGATGCTTTCTTCCCTCGTTTAGATCCTGAAAAATATACTTTAACAGCTGAGTAAGTTCATTAACTTTTATTGATTTCACATGATTGTAAACACACACACACATATATATACATATAATATTTTGACACTGATCCAAATTGAAATATGAGATGTCTATTTAAAATATAGATTTCATTTATTAGCCTGGTGTAGTTTTGGGCAAGAAATTGGTACCATCTAAAATTATGGAGATTCTTTTCTGTTGAGTTATGGCACTCTTTATAAATCAGAAGAAATAGAGAAAAGCTTAATAAATATATGTATGCATGTTTTGGAGTTCTGCCTGATACATTTCACCTTAGAAAGACTTTATATTTTTAATAAGAATGTTTATTAAAAATAGACTTTTTATTTATAGTATTTTTATAATCATTCCAAAATTTTGGCAATTTAAAAAAAAAAAAACTATTTTGTAATTTTTAATGATAACCATTTTTGTACAAAAAATTAACATTGCTTTGTTTCATAAAAAAATAATTGCATGATTTTCCTTCATTGTTGAAAGAAATAATACATAAGAAAGTGAAGTTACATTACCATAAAGGCCGTAAGAAACCAGACAATTACATTTTTAATAGCACTATGATTTATAGGATTTAGAATGGTTTATATATACAGTGAATATAGGAAGTATATAGCTTTGACTTTAGTATCTTCCACTTTTTTATGCTTAAAAATATATTGTGCAATTATGAACATTAAATAATTTAATCACAAAAGAACATAACCAATATTCTTGACCAAACAGTTGTCTTCAGAGGTAGTTAATATAAAATAATCAGATGGTTGGGGTTAATGTATTCAACTTCAGAACCAATACTGAAATTCTTGTTGTCGTGTGATTTAAAAACCTGCAATAGCGCTATGATTTTTTTGCAGCTTTTTTTTAACACTATGCCATCTAGTGACCTCACATGGGTGTCATACAAAAAACTATTGAGTAAATGATGACACCACATTGATACGAAGCAAATTTTTATTTATTTTAATTATTTATGTCATGAAAATTATTATTACTTTAACTAATTATGTATTTTATAAAAATTATAATCTGTTGAAAAACTGCCAGTGACAATAGTCCTATATAACGAAATAATTCTAATTAGACACAGACAGTATAATGTTAACATATAGTATTTATAGTTTTCATAATTTGCTTTTCTCTTTTAACAAAATATTAAGCATCTTCAGCAATGAGAAGCAAAGCTACAAATTTATATTAAAATTTTTATATATTCATAAAAAAAAAGGCTTTAAGAAAAATTAGTATATATTTTTGAAGTGCCAAAAGATTCAAATGAAAATTTAAATTCTGAATTTAGCTTATATATTTATATAATATTAATTTATTAAACAGAGAATTAATATTTAATATAGAATTAATATAGAAAATATTCAGTCTTCATTTATTTCAAAGCAATATATGCAGTGCATTGTAACTTATTACTAAATTTGGTTTATTTACAAGGATAATATGGTTCTTCAAAATTTTTTAAATAATTATATTTTCAATGCTAGAAAGTAAAGAAACCTTAAGTTCAAGCAATCTGTCAACTCACCACACATATTAGTTACACCTATTAAATATAAAGAACTTCTACTAATAATTTATGACACTATTTAATAAAAGTTAGTTATTTAACAATTATTGACATGCAGATTTTTTTTGGCATAAAAAAGTGTCAATACCTAGTTTTTGCATTACCTAGTTGTTTACACTCTCCAATCTTTTCTGCGACTTTTAAAATCATTATATAAATTATAATCATCACAGGCACAAGTTAGAGTCCATAAACTTGCCTGTCCTAAATTTTTGATATACTATAATAAGTTAACTATACCCCTAATAAGAAATTATTTAAATATGGATTTTAAATTTTACCTCTAGCTCCTGATCATTATGAAAAGAACTGTTATGTTAGTAACTTGAAATAACTCATCCATGCACAGCTAATAGCTTAACTTATGAGAGAAAAAGAAAGTTATTTACCTTATTTCTATGTTATGAGTCTGATTGATGCCAATAAAATATTGTTTCGCTTGACAGTGAAACTTCCTAAAACAAACAAATACGATCACCTGTTATAGTTTCAATAACAATTATTTGGTATCACCAGACTGTAATCTCCGTTTCAACATGTATTTCATTCCTCATTGTAAAGTTGTTGCCTCTATATTTAAGCCTCACTTCACCTGAAAATTTAATCTTTACAATTGGAGTGAATTTTAGCTTTTTAAACATAATTTTATCTATATATTTTCAATGAGATGGCCTCATGGATGTCAACTTTCCTGCTTACCATGTTTTATTACTTTAAATGATCTATTAACCAATTAAGATTTAAATTTTAATGCAGAAATGTATTTTGTATTTTTTTTAAATGTTTAATTTCCATGTTTGTATAATTGAAAATTTTGTTCCTTTTAGGCCGAAAGATGTGCCTGAAGAAATCCAGGAGGAAAATGGAATCAAATATAAGCATGAAGTTTATGTTAAAAAATAAAATGTGTATGTTTTATAAACTAAGAAGAAAAAATGCCTATAAAAAAAGCATGCTTTATTTTGCATTTTAAATTGTTTGTAAACAAATCTATACTTCAGATATTTTCATAAATCTTCAGAATGAATTATTTTTATATTTTATCAATTCTCAGTACTTAAAATTTAGTCTCTTTTAAGCTTTTAAAAAATTGTTTCAGTTTAATTTATAATTGTTATATATTATAAAGGTATGAACAATTAAATTTGCATGTTTCAGAATTAATCTTATTTTAGTGAGGATGTGTCATTGAATTCATTCATTCATTAGAAATTTTTTGTTATGTTTATAAAAAGAATATTGTGATATAGATTGGTGACCATTTAACAAAGTTCCAGCATTCCATTTAAAGAAATTATTGTAATAAATTCATTAAGTTGAAACTTCAAGTTCAATTTTCTCATTTTCATAATTTATATCTGCTGTATTGATTTTGACAAATATTACAAACTCACCTTACAATCCTGCTTTGTACAGATGTATTATTTGCAGTGTATTTTCTGTAACATTTTCTTAAAGTAATATCCCTTTCGTATTGTATTAAAATAATCATATTTCTTATTAAAAGAAGATCATTTATCAGTCTTCTTAGCAATCCTTAATGCCTTGCAGTATGTCACTCTTCTAGCTATCTCAACATCTTCGTCAATATGGAAAAGATCAGGCAGGCAGCTCTTTATCTTTATTAAACATCTATTTTTCATGAGAATAAAATTAGAACTTTGAGAAATGAGAAATTACAGTCTTATGGGGAGGACTCGATTCCTCTCTAAAAAATGTAGAGGCAAAGTCCAAAAAATTTCATTATTGAGAAATAATTACTCTTCCGTTTTTTCTTTTTTTAAAATTAAAAGTGAAGGTTCTGAAAAAAGATTCATTTTAATGTAAAAAGCAACAGAATTTTAGTCTTTGTTTATAATAAAAATTACTGGGAAAATAATTTTACAGAAAGAAGTAATTTGTATATTTTTGAAACTATTCCAATCACTATGAGCTTTAAATAATAATCATAGATGACTATGCAGTGTTGAAGACCAATCAAATATATTCATAAAGTATTCTATGTAATTTTTAAATAGGCGCTTAATGTAAATAAAATTTATAATGTAGTAGGGATACATTTTTACTTTTGATTAGCTTTGAAATTTATTTCAAGCAACATTAATTACCACTGCAATTAGAAATTGTATTTTTTGATAAACTATACACAATGTATATATCTTTATATATTTTTTTTATCTAATTGGAAAGTAAAATGTCATTCTTTTTGTTTATGATATATATATATATTAAAATATATATTTTATTATGGTATATATGATATATATATTTTATTATATATATTTTAAAAAAATTCTTTATAAAATTATAATTGAAGCTTAAACAAATTTAAAAAAATCACACTGCTAATTATTATTATGAACTGATTAGGAATGCCACGAGAT
The DNA here is from genome assembly GCA_026543865.1 of Argiope aurantia. Lineage (NCBI taxonomy): Eukaryota > Metazoa > Arthropoda > Arachnida > Araneae > Araneidae > Argiope > Argiope aurantia. Next base: position 946,116 of record JAPMOR010011801.1, read on the forward strand.
AAATAATTGCACAGTATTATTGTTATATAATTATTTTATACTTATTCATCCAATGCATTCTATCTGTTACGATGTTTACTGTTATTAATTGTTTTGTTCTAAAAACTATGTTACTAGATTTTGTTTTCCCATCATGTATTCTTGTTCTTATAAAGATATCTATGGTGCTTACATTGTTATGAAATTAGTGTATGAGTAAAAAATGTGTACGTCAAATATGTATGTTGTATTATTACATTGGTATTTAATTTAAAAACAAAGTACTTATAAAAGCATACTTAATATTCTATTTCATTTTGTTTCCAGTTTATTTTGAAAAATATTTTATTTTTCCACACACATTTTTAGCAGATAGCTAATATTCATTGAAACATATTTCTCTATACCATGCATTCTTTTATGTGCCATTATTAAACTTTTAAACTTTGAAGCCCTGTTTCAGCCTTTTTATTAATAAATATTTTTATTCAAAAATTGGTCATTTGTGTTTATTTCTGCTAAACTGAAAAAAATTGTAGCTAATAATTTTTAAAAATCTTTCCTTGCCAACTTATTGGTTTCTGTTTTCAGGACTATAAAGATATTTCAAAATGTTTTTCAAAAAAATATTTCATTTAAAAACTTAATCCTTTAAAGGGCCATTTTTTTTCTAGTCATATTATGTTAAAATATTTTTAGGCTTGAAATCAGAATAAGAAAAGAGATTCATTTAGCTTATTAGATAAATTTAATTTGATTAATTAATTAATTTGGTTTATTAAAAATTAAGTAACAAACAAGACACATCATTTTGTCTGAGATAAAGAACTGAAGCATCTAAGTTTCTGACTTACTAAAAAAATTTGTCAGAACTTATGCCAACCTACATAATTTCATACAAAGATTGATAAATTTGGTGGGAAGTATACTTCCCATGACCCTAGAAAGGATTAAATAATACTAACTTTTTAGTTTATTTCTTATGATTACATTAAAATCTTGGCTGTTACAAAAATTCCCTAGGTATTAATTGAACCACTCTCTAGTTTTGTTATATTAGAAAAGTATAAATCACCAATTTTAAGACTGAATTTTCCAGGGAGAAAGAAGATATTTCACTTGCATGTATAGTAGAAGGTATTAACTGTGGCAATTCCTGTTTGTATTTCAAATTCTGGACTGACATCAGAGAAAAAAAAAGTTGAGTACTTTTAATGTAGTTTAATCTTGAATACTTTATAAATAATAAGAAGTTGATATTTTTCTTGAAATACCTGAATTTCGATAATAAAACCTTGCTAATATTTATTGAAATATTGTTAAGATCTCAAATCAAATTGCAATAGCTTTTAATTTCTACACACAATCATCATCAGGTTGCAATGTATATTTCAGCAGATTTTTATTTACGAGAGAGCTCCACGAAATTATAACGCAATATGAAAGCTGCATTTTATTTCTTAAAATTTCAATTTTGGTTTTTGAAATGGAGTCCCATTTCAGCGTTTTAATAATTGCAAAATATTTTTTATTAAGAACTATTTAATTTTTCTTATTTTAATGATACATCATATATATATTTTTTAACAACTGCCAATTTTGATTTCAATCAATTATTAAAAAGAACTGTATATCCAGGATAGCACTTTAAAAAAACACAAGATAAAACTTCAGATAATAATGAATGAAGATAATCATATACTATGACTTGCAGAAATCGTGGAAAACAGACAAGAATATACAAACTAATAATTAGAAAACCTCAAAGTACAATTTTGTAATATATTGAAAATTTCATTTTCAAAACTACTAAAATTTACATACATATTGATAGTTTCTTTTAAAGAAGATGGAGAGGGCGACTTAATACAATAAACAAAACAAATGCTTTTGAGTGATTTATTATTTTTAGTATTTTAAGTTTGCTGTATGCTATATAATTAAACACAGAACATTAAAACATATTTTTCTTGTTCACTTACCTCCTTTGATCTGCAAGAAATATAATCACGGTCTGATATGGAATGATATCTAAATGAAATATAAACCAAGAAATACTAGGCATTATATTGGAAATGCAAATATTTTTGTAATTAAATAAATCTTATTACAATAATGTAATTAAGTAATCTATAATAGTTTTACTATTTAAAATTATCTGTTTACTACCTTTACTCTAATTCACTCACATTCAGCCGAAAAAGCTTACCACAAAGGGGGCTTCAGTTAAAATGCTAAGTTATATCTCATTATGAAATCTTGACTGTTCATGAAGTTGGGTAACTTCATTTTATGTTATTTTTCCTGTCATCATTCCTTAGTAAAATTTATGATAAACAGTACCTGGCCGATAAAAGAACGTGGAAAGCTAATAAGTAAAACATTTACTAATTTATATATTAGTTGTGTAATTATCATATTTAGAAAAATTTTTATAAGACAAATGAGTTTAATTTAGTTATATTAACGTCCCGTTTAAAAACAACACTAGGGCTATTTTGGGACAGACCTCGTAATTTTGAAACGCAGATGACGAGGACGATACCTGAGCTGGCACTCCCCTCTCCAAACGTCCACACCAGCGGGAGGACTTTCGGCCCCGACTGATTTAGCGTGCACAGACCCGCTTACATGATGGTTCTTCGCTGAAATCGGGTCTCGAACCCGAAACTTTCCGAAGTCGAGACCGTACCATTGGGCCACCACGGGCTATAAGACGACTGAAATCATTTATCATTATAATCTCATACGATTCGTCATTTCTTCCATTAAAAGTAGACTTAAAATGATAGTGCCAACTATCAAACCGATCATTCACATTGTTTTGGTGAAGTTTTACTCTGAGAAGTACACAAGGGTCTTCAGAAGATACTTGTTGATTTTCTAGATAATTCAGTATATCACAGTATTAAATTAGAAGTAAAAACATGTCCATGTTTTTATTTTTAAAAGTTTTATTTTAGTTTTGGGGAATAAGAATTGAAAAAAGTGCTTTTTTCTTCTTCTTAAATGCAATTTATTTATCCCGTAATATTGTGTCCTCGGGAAATAGCGCCCAAGGCCCTTATCCTTTTTGCCCCATCCTAGTTATGCCACTGCTAGTACACTCTGAAGGGTGGAAACTTGATAGGATTTTACCGAAACAGATTATTTCCTTATCTTTCGGAAATCAATTTTGTTCAGTTATTGTCAACTCCGTTCTTTTGCGCATGTGTTATACGTTATTTGTTTCACAAAAATAGAAGTCAGACGAAGGACGGAGGAGTCACTTGAACTAACTGTATGAACGCTCAATACATATGTTTTTCGTATGAAAATAAAAATTCAGTCCAAAACAGCAATTGTGGAAAAAAATGGAAGAAAATTCATCTATTGGGACGGAATTCAAGCTAAAAGTTTAACAAATTACGGAAATCCTCCTACTGCATATCGGCTCTTTCCGGAAGTAAAATCATCCAAAAGTGCTCATTTCGGAATCCTGAAACGAACAGCTGAAATAAATTCTATGTTTGCGTCAAAATAAATACTTGACACATGAAAGTATGCAATGAATGTATTTGAATGCTCGGATGACACTTATTCCTCCTGTTCGCAATTCGTATGTAAATACATTGTATATTTCATATACGTTACATATTATATTTCATATATAGGTAAAAAGCATTAGCGACTAAGATATTTTGTTGTTGTTGTTTTATTGTAATGTTATTAAAATGTTTTTAAATTTTCCTTCAAACAAATCCAAGTTTTTAAAAGCATTGACTGTTAATTCGAATGGAAAGTTTTTAATTCGCGAATAAGTCTGAAAGAATTGCCGACTTTGAGGTACATATTCATTAACTGAAGCAAAAAAATGTAAGCTTCTAATAAACAAAACGCCAATTTACTATCTATTAGTGTGTTACTATACCCTATATGCGCCACGGCTGCTTTTGCTTCTGCGTTTCGTGTTTTTAGTGGAATAAAGCGTCGTTATCCATTATTTAGTTTGTACTTTTGGCACCGATTTTAGTAATTTGTGAGTCATTTCAAAGACATTTTAGAATCTAGGGTATTCTATAACCATATTTATCAAAATATTGTGGCCACATTTTTTTTATATCTAACATTATACTTATTTCATATTCGAATAAAAATAAATGGCCTGACATTTATTTATTTATTTTTATTTTTTTTACTTACGTTAGCATCCGTCTTCAAAAAATTCACGTATATTTTGAAAGCTTCTTTACAAGACAGGTCTTCGACATTCAGGTCCTGACTTTTTCCTTCATAGTCAGACTTTCTTATTTTTTTGTGAGTACGATAGTGAATTATTTTGTAGTCTTCCATTTTTTTTTAAATATTTTTTCCCCGGTCTTTCTAGGGACCGCGGTGGCCTGGTGGTAAGGTCTCGGCTTGTGAGCAGTCGGGTTTCAAGTTCGAGACTCGATTCCACCGAAGACCGTCTTGTAAGGGGGTCTGTTGCACGTTAAATCCGTCATGCCAAATGTCCTCCCACTGGTGCGGTGTGGAGAGGGGGGTGCCAGCTCAGGTGTCGTCCTCGTCATCTGACCGCGGTCCAAAATGACGAGGCCCGTCCCAAAATAGCCCTAGTGTTTCTGTACAACGGGACGTTAATATAACTAAACTAAACCCGGTCTTTTCAGCCTCCAATTCGAATGCTACAACACCATCTATCTATAAACGTACATTTTAGAAAAACACTAAAAAAAATCATCTAGTCAAAAGAAAAATTGCTTTTAAAATAAATTTCCTCTTAAGAAAATTTAGTTTCTTCCAAGAGTTTTATTTCTTTTTATTTTATTAGATTGTTTCATCTTTATTCCGGTTAAAGACTAGACTAATCTATTTAATAAAACGATATAAATTTAAAACACTAAAAGTAGAATTCAGTTTTATAAAATAAATTTATCAAATTCTGAAGATCAAAAAAATTTATAAAAGTAGAAATATTAGTTAAACTAAGTAAATTGGAATCATAATATAGTTTTTTTATATTGAATAGTTGTGAATTTTTTTAATGATGTTGTGTTTTAGATTTCTGTGCCTCGCGCTTTTATGATTTATTTTGTTATCCAGATTTAACTAAAAATTATGCTGATAATCACGTTAATTAAAAAATTACTCTATTTTTTTTAATTTTTTTTGTTATTTTTATGGCATTCATAAAGTAAAACATCCGAATCTTTTTCCAGAATCGATTGCGGTCATGACGAAATTGCGAGGAAATATGCGAATTACGTGATGCAAACTACTATACTGGCTTCTGTTTTTCAGTTTACATCTATATTCTAAACAGCCATAAAATTCAGTCGAACAAGAAAAAAAAAAAAAAAAAAAAAAAAAACTTTCTTCTCTTAATATTCTAGATTTCTAAGCAAAAATATTCTCATTTGTAGGTAATGTTCTACTACAATAGCTCATACTCTTATGCGAGTCTCCCCAAAACGCATTATTTAGCTAGAAGATCTAGTAATACCTAATGGGTTTGATCACATGATTTCTCTTTCGGAAAGCGAACACGCGTGAACTTTGTTAAAAGCGTTTTTTTTTTTTTTTTTTTTTTAAATATTGCATTATTACTCTATATTGTATTTTCAGCCGTGCTGTTAAATATTGTTAAAATATGAGAGAAGACCAATTCAATATGGAAATGAATCATTTCAAGATTTGAAAGACATTCAGAAAGTAGATCGTTTTAAGACACTCAGCGCGCTTAGATCTATGTGACCTGTCAGAGCGTTGATCTGGAACAGAACTGTATTGTAACAATATTAGAAATTTATGTGAAATATTCATATAACTATTTTGAGATAGCTCAACATGTTTAGATTAATCTGAAAATATTGGTTGGGTGGGCATTCATTCATTCATTTTCTCTCATTTCGTTCTCGCTGTTCCTCTCACACACATAATTAAAGTTGTAGATTAATGTAATTTATTTTTAGTCTGATTATGTTTGATATATTGCTAATTACAGTTATTATACGTATTTAAGAAAGCAATAATGTAAAATTAATGAATTAATAATATTAATAAAGTAATGAAAGTAATAATTATAAATGCAAATTAATATTTTATTTTAAATTAGGCTATGATTATTTTATAAAATACTGCAATTTTGAGAATTTATTTTTTATTTAAGCATAAAATAATGTGCAAATTATCTACTAATTTCAATATATGGAAAGAATATTTCTAATAGTCAAAGATTAATGATTCAAAAGTACAAATATATATTATAAGCGGTTTACTACTTTAATCCTTTAAAAGGTTATTTTTTTTTTCTTGTTATGGGATATTGAAATATTTTCAGGATTGAGATTGGCTTAAAAAGTGATTTATTTAGCTTATTATATAAATTTAATTTTATTAATTATTTAATTTGGCTAATTATTAACTGTCACAAATCAAGGCACACACAATTTTATGTGAGCTAAGAAAATGAATCATTTAAATTTCTGTCTTATTGAAAAATTTGTCAGAATTTTTGTCAATTTACATAACTTTATACAAAAATTGATGGATTTTGTGGTAAGCATATTTCCCACGAACCTACAAAAATAATTTTAATTTTCTAAATGATTATGTAAATCTATCAATAATTCTGCATCTAGATTATCTAATAATTTCTTTTCACTTAAAAGCAATCAGAGGGTTAAATTTCCTAATAGATTCATAATTATCATCAGTTTCGAAAATCTCCTTTTACTGTGCATTTGAGTGATTGATAGGATACAGACGACTTTATGAATGTCATAAAGTTTATCATATACTTAATCTTCCAGCGTGTTTGATGCAAAAATGTTTAATACGTTTTGGTAATATTAAAAAAAAAAATGTTTTATGCATAATTTTCGACATCGCTTTGCAACATTATAATGAAAATTAAGTCAATTTCACTGTTCCGTGATATCGGTAATTTTAATATTGTCCCTCTGCATAAACATGAGTGCAAAATTTATTTAACTTCTTCCGATATAAATTATACCTTTAAACACATGAATAAATCTAAAATAGAACATGTGTGGCTCTTTCCACAATGTGGGTTTGATCATTAAATACATCATTTGTTTACCCCTTGTAAAGATTTTGGCTGCCCAAAAAGACATTTTTTCTTTTAACTTTAGAAATGCCAATTAGTTTGTCCATCAGTTTTATAATAATAAAATGCAGTTGTAAATAATAGTAATAATAATAAAAATACTTTGCTTAGTCATCTCTGGCAAGGACTACACACTTCCGGCAAAAAGCAGAGGTAGCATCCCTTCCGTCTTTTTTTTTTTTTTTTTAAGGAATGTGCATGATTGTATTGCTCATTGCAAACAAAACCATTAATAAGAGTGTCATGTTCAGCTTTCTGCAAAACCGAATGAGACAAATTTACTTTTTTTCATCGATTTATGCTACATCTCCTTCATGGCTGAATTTTTACTTAAAAAATTACATTTTAAAACATATTCTTTACATGATCAAAGTTTATTAGTTCATCAAAGTTAAAGAATTTCTGAAAAAAAAGAGATGTAAATTTGAAATTTTATCGATTTTTTATACAGTATATATATATGTAGAGAAGCTATTTTTTATAAACTTTTTTCACATTATAAAACTATTTAGACTTTAATATATATATCATAATTCAATGTTAAATTAAAGCAACAAAAAGGCGTTACTTTGTAGGATAGTTTGTGCTGCCATCTATGGACAAATTTTTACATTGACTTTTGATCTGGAAAATGGTTAGCAAAGAATATTGAAGAGCACGATAGACAAGTCTAGATTATCAAATAAAAATTTGAAATAAAAAAAGATTTTTTTGCCAAGAAATACATGTATTTAAAACTAAACAAGTAAGCTTGTGCAAAGGGCAATATGATTTCTGTATTTAATAAGTTTGCAACCCGATAATCGAAAACATGACTATTGGGTGGTTCGGAAAGTCATTTTTTTTAACAACAAAGGAATTAGTTGAATTTTTTTCGACAGCCAACTTCATAGCTAAGCCATATTGTAGTTATTTATCTTGAAGCTGATTTAGGAAGTCTTTTTTTATGAAAGAATTTGATTCTGCTCCATAGTTTTTGTTTGATACCCTACTCAATATGGAAAGCTGCATTTTCAACATATTTTAATTTTTTATTATCAAAAAAGAAAAAGTGTTCAAACAAGGAAAAAAAAACAATGCTTATGGATAAGATATATCAACAAAACTGGTTTGCAAAATTTCGTTCCGGCAATTTTGATTTTAAATTTGCATCATATTCCGGAAGGCCTGTTGAAGCAAATGAAGGCAAAATAAAGGCACTGATTGATGAAAACTGCTAGAAAACAACTCGTGAGGTCGCTAAAAGATTAAATTTATCTGATTCTAAAGTCAATGAACATGTGGAACACCTTATTTAATTTCAAAGCTTAGTTCTTAGTTTCATAAATTAAATTTATCTAATTCTAACGTCAGTGAACACGGGGAGCACTTTAGTTTAATTTCAAAACTTAGTTTTTAGTTTCATTTAATTTCATTTCTTAGTTTAATTCATATGGGTTCTACATGTTCTTACAGAAAGAATTTTGCTTGGTCGTATTGACGTCTACTATTTGCTTCTCAAAGTAAAAAAAAAAAAAAAAAAAAAATCAATCTTTGAGCGAAACATCACTGGGGATGAGAAATGAGTAGTCTACAATTATGCTAAATAAAAGAGATCATGGAATAAATAAGATGAATCGATTCAAAGCAGTTCGGAAATCGATATTCAAAAGAAAAAAAAAGTACGATGCTGTCTATTGTGGCGCAATTTTAAGGGATTTTTTTAGAGAGTGGCCTTCTACCTAAAAATACATAATCAATTCTGTAGTGTACAGATCAATAGAACAGATGCTGAGTTCCAACAAGATAATACGATATCTCAAACAAGTTTGGTAACTCGCCAAAAATTTTTACAGCTTGGATAAGTTGTAGTGTTATACTTACCCCATTTTCCAGATCTAGCACCTTCGAACCATTACTTGCTGCATTCTATGAGAAATTTTTTAGATGGAAAAACCTTTAATTCAAATGAGAATATTAAAAATGACTTAAATCAGTTTTTTGAAGCAAAGATCAGAAGTTTTATCAGTACGGAATCATGCTACTGCCAGAAAAATGGCAAAGACGTTGGACCAACCCATTTTATATAATATAATAAAATATTTAAACACTATAAAGAAATCAGCTTTCATTCTTACCAAAAATTATTTTCCGGACCACCCGACAGATGTAGTAGAAAAATGTTCATAATTTTTTTCTTACGTATTATGATTTTAATTAATTAAAACTGATTTAATGAAAGCGCTATACAGTAGAATCACTCTAAAGCTTTTTTCTTTTTTAAGTTTTTAATTTATTTACGTGTACAATCATATAAAAAATATGCGAAATAATAAAACCAAAAATATGAAATTTCTATTTATGCCTCTAAGCTGTCATCTGGAGTTAAATTTTATGATTACAAACATTAGAATTATTTCGAATTTTGATAAGTGTATAGTGAACTGTGTTTACTATTATCACTAAGCTACACAATTCAATACAAGCAATTTCAGTCTTTGATTATGTTGCGAGGATTTTTATCTATAAATTCAGAAAATCGATGTTACCGTTATTAAATGATGATGAATCACAATATTATATGTGAGGAGATTACAAAGAAAATTTACCAAAACGCTTCAAAAAATAAAAATTTAATACTTCATCATAAAATCCATTTTCTTTCTATTATTAATATGCTAGATACATTACTAGAAAAACGTTTTACGAAATCATATTTTTGATGGTTACTTTACGGCATTGTTGCAGAAATATAGCCTTATTCGAGTAAAACATAGTCTATATTTCGCTGCAGGAATTCTTCTGACAAAGAAAATTGCTTCTAAGGGCATATTAAGATATCTGTATCTATGCGACAGAGTATTATGCATTCATGAATATAATCCGGAAGACAATGCGCAAATTGCAAGAAGCCTTTTACCAATTTAAATTTACATACCTCAGCAAGTAATAAAAAATCAGGTTACCAAAATTCAACAAAAATATTCCATCCTATAATTCAAAACCCTATTGTGAAGTAATTATCTGATGCCAATTAAGAATTATTAACTGTCAATTCATTTCTAATTTTACTTTTCGCTCATAAGTCCAAGAATTCATGAATAATGAATCATGCACAAAAATTTACATTATTATATTAAAATGTTAGTTGGGGTTCGTTTCAGAAAATTTTCATAATCTAAAATAGTTATCAGAAATAGTTTTTTTTCTTGTTTGTTTGTAAATCCAAGTATATAAAGTAGAATATTTTAAGTTTTAGCATATATTTTGATAAACTAATCGATATTCTTCAAAAAAATAAGTATTTAATACCTAGGCAGAAGTCCAGTTAGAGATTTGAACAAAATGTAAAAACTACAACAATAAATAAAATCTTCATAAACTTGAAACATAAAACATGTAAGATATCTATTGAAACAAAAGAATTAATATGGTTCTATCAATTATTTTTACAATTTAGGTGTTTTCATTCGTTATATTCCTTTTTACAATACTGATTCATTTTTCTCGTTCATAATAGTATTCCCTATTCATAATCCACATGTACAATATATGCCATTTTATAAATTTTCTTCTATTGAGGCCAATGAAGACTTGAATAAAGAAAATGAAGTTATTTCATCCTAATAGATTTTATTTCCATAAACTATCACAGGAATATTTACACGAAGGAGTTATAATACTATCAATTAATAATTATCTAGTATCTTTGGATTTTTTGTATAAAAAAAAAAAAAAAAAAAAAAAAAAAAAAACGTTTGATGCCAAATATAAAAAAAAAAAAAATACTATATTATATATATAAATTTTTTTTATGTTTCCTCTGTTTTATTTCATTATGAAATATTTCGATTCTTTTCTTTTCTATTCGATTTCTATGCATAGGGTTAATTTAAAAAAAAAGATGGTAATACATATTACATTGTTTCAATTTCTATTGGCATATAAACTATTTACTATACATTCAAACGTTTGGAAGTAGGTCATGAAATAATACTACCTAGATAATATTCAATTAAATACTTATAAGTGAAACGTTACAATAGTTTTTATGTTCCTCTGTCAGCTTTATGTGAAAGAAAGCGCCATCTATCAATATCATGTCAAGACATTTATTGTGATAAAGTTGTGAAATAAAGAAATCGAATAACAGGGGATATATCATATATTACAATAACAGTAAATAAAGTTTCATAATAAGAGGAGTAATAAAGTCTCATCGTAATATTTTATTATGACGTTCTAAAAAGGCATTTTTTATTTACTTTCTCTTATATGTGATATATAAAGTTAAAATATTGTAATCGTCAAAATATTCAAATTCGATATTTTGATGAATTTTCACGTTGCAAACTTTTCTGAATCTAAAAAAAAAGTAGTAGTATTTTTTTAATGACATCTGTTTGTCTTTTTGTGAACACGAAGTTATTTAAAAACTTTTTGAGCTAGATGGATGGAATTTGGATTGCAGTCTCTACTCCGAATTTGTAGATATCTATCAAATTCTTGAACGAAATCCATTCAGGGGAACTCTATCCTTCCAGCTGTCTGAATATAAGTTAACACGATAATTGCAAAATGAATATATTATTTTTTTAAATAATTTTTATGATATAAATGGAAGCATATTTTATAGGCAGCAATAATTTCAGAAATTCCGATTTCATTCAAACTATCTGCCACAAACTGGAAAATAAAATTAATATACATTTACATTATAATATATATAAATTAATATACATTTATTAATATGCATTTAAATTAATATACACTTATAAATAAATATACAACATAGTAATATACATTTGTTTAAAAAAAAATCTTTTCAAAGCAAAGGACAACTGTTAAATTTTTTATTCAAATGTTTACATGCTCATTTTTAAGAAGTTAACAGCTGGACTTTTTCTGTAGTGTCATAAACAACAATAATAATTTTATTCTTAATATTCCCGTTTGTCACCATTGATTCATTGACATTTAAATGTTAAGTCATGTGCCATATATATATATATATATATATATATATATATATATATATA
>JAPMOR010011803.1:7885-27918 GCA_026543865.1 Argiope aurantia
ACTGAGATAGCTATAGGAAGAACATGTTTGTGGCTATCAATAATTGCGAACGTGCTTCAATATTTCCGGTCTGCCTTTACCCGTGTAACCAAAGAGAATCGCACTGGACAGTTACTTCGTATACAAACAAAAATTTAAGGTTCTTTTAGTATTATATTCAAATTTTCCTTTCTGTTGTTATTTTTTTAATTATAATTATTTGTAATAGGTGCAATTGTTTTGAATAATACTTTGTAATTTATTCCCGAATATTCCAACTGCAAGTGATAGAGATAACAGAAACATCTAAAACACATATTTTTATAAGATTCCTTGGTATAGTTCAGCAACGGATTGTAAAACCCTCCGCGCTTTTACGCATGCGGTAGGATGGGTTTAATTCGTCAAAATAGGGGTGAAAGGAAAGGTGAAAGGAGGAAATGTTTACATTTACTGGTATCTAATAGGGTAAATCTAAGGTTAAAGGGAATACTGGAAATGCACTCATCGTTCCACGTTTCACCCCTTAATGAGATGCGGTCGTCTCAGAATCCGTTGATGAACTATATGAACCACATACGGGGACAAGAAATTCACAGGTGTATGTGCCAAAACAGTCCACAGTAACTCGCAGCGAGGCCGCACAAAGTATCCGATACTTTACAGAAGGCGGGAAAAGATTTGCATCTTTTAAATGAATTAATTTTCGACTTAAGATAGTAATTATGTGCACTGTATTCCGACAAACATATCATTTTTATTTTTGTGACAATTATCTGCTCGACGTGTAGCCCGTCGTTATCTATTTTGTGACAAAAGCATCTTGACGTGAAGTGGCACGTCCTTCCACTGCTAGTGGATAAAAATCTCTGGAAACGTTCAGTAGCTATGAAGTAGTTTTTTTCTTCTTTGGAACCAAATCATAATCACAGAAACTTAAATCCGAATAAATTCTCTCTCATCCCTAAGGAGAGAGAAAAAGAAATCAGCCATTCTACAGAATTGTACCTAAGATTCCTAAAATGATAGAATGCGTGATCCGAGCATCAGCATTTCTATTTTTCTTTTTATTTATTTATTTATTTTATTTCTATATCGTTTGATACAAAGCAGACAGAACGGAAAATGCTAAACTATAAACATTTAAAATTAGAACTAACGTTGCGTCAATTGTAATACTGCTTCGGTTAACAATTTATTAGTATGTTTGAGTTGTCAAACGTCGCCATGAGTCGACATTATTTGAAGAATTAATTTTAAAACAGCTTGTTCGCGTTCATCAGTCTTTCCACAGAGAGTGCGGTACTAGCCAATAAACTTTGGCTGCAGATTTACACACATGTTGCGTGAGCGGACATTAGCTGTTCCGGCTATCGCATATATATTTTGTGAAGGCCATTTAAGTTTTAAATTTCCAACAGTTGCATAAAATATAAATTATATTCTGTATTCATTCGTATTATTTGAAAACATTGAAAAAATAAAGTCATCTACCTAATAATCTTTGTTCATTTGATATATAAACAAATGATATCAGTATATTTATAAGACGTTTTACTTGCTTGTCACAAGAATATAACAGCAATCTGTAACATATCTGCAGACTGGATTTTATCTGGTGTTTTATCTGAGATAGTCCATTATTTAACAGATATTGCTTGAAATTTTCGAGAATAGAAGCTATATAATTATTTATACTTTTATTCGATAATAAACAATCAATTTCTAAGAATAAGCCCTTTTCATAATCAGTTTAACTCTCAAAAAATATATCATATTAGAGTGAAAATAAGAGGCACGAACATAGACGATGCCTTTTTCTTCAAAGACGAGGCGGGGTTTTTTTTTCACGCTTTTTGATAATATTTACAATATTAAATCATCAAATGCGGCATTGCAAAGTGAATGAATAAAGAGTTGGCCCGTATTAATAGTGCATTATTCAGAGATTAATTCTCGCGAAACTGGATCTGTAATTCCCAAAATAAAGAATATTTTAAATACTATTGCGCCATCATGCTCGACCTCTGATGTTCGAAGAGGAACCTGATGCTACAGCCTCTTTGCATTCGAGCGTCGACGTGATAGATCTAGAATATTTATTTATTGATTTATGTCCATTATTTTAATGAGCTATGATGCAATGTTGATGATTCTGACTCATTTAATGAGATGTTAGTGGCTTGGCGACCGAATATAGCCGCTGGCTACCCGAATTTCGAGGAAGTAATGTTAATCTTTATGCTCTGGTATATTGCTCCGAGTACACTTTTATCGCTGATGTTAATTTGTCACCTTACGATGATGGACAAAAATAATTCATATGAAACAATATCGTCTCACCTTCAGTACTTGAGGCAAGGAAAAATCAGAAATGGATAACAGTTGAACATTTGCTCATGAGTTCACCACTTTTGACAAACTCTCAAAATAAAGCTATGAAAAAAATCTCAAGGTATCTAACTTCCTTTATTGAAATTTTGAGACATGAAATCATTAACAAGTTATTAATCTCTAATCCAATTTATTTTCCATCAATTTTTCATTATGAAACTAAATGTAAGAAAGCAGTCTTTGAATCAGGGTTAAATTGATACTCGATTTTGCTATATCAAGTACAGGCACTCGATTGTTGCTCATGCTTTTAAAGCTGATACAACCGGTAACTGATTCTTCTCTCATTGAATTGAAAATGAATACTCGGTGGTGCTCAATTTTCGCACGTGTTTCAAGACAGGTAGCTGATACTGATACGAATATGATCTTAAATTGGGATATCGTTTCTTCAAAAGTGGTATTGTTGCAGTTGTGCAAGTGGCCTTGGTTTGGATAGTGACGAGTGGGTGAGTGGACATTCTTGAGTGATTGAACTATTACTACCTCTTACATGGATTGAAGGGGAGTATTGGTTGGGGATGAAATATATACTGTATTTTAAAAAATATTATGCTTGTTCACAGCGTCTTGGAAGCCGGATGGTGTATTTGGCTATACTGACTTAATACATTGTATCAACATAGGTATCATTCGATCGAAAATAAATAAGGTAGAGGAGGCTATCAATCGAGATTAAAAACTACTATAATCTGTATATTTTCTGTGGGCGGTTCAAGGTCACATTTTCTACCGCTTTGCTGTTACCAGACAACCAATAACAAGGTAGAAAATGTGACCTTGAATCGCCTACAGAAAATACACAGACTATAATAACTTAATACATTTAGTATGAATCTATTTCAAGTACCTGGTACGAAGTATCAAGTTAATACAGTATTACCAAAGCTTATTTCAAATGGTATGCAAGTTGTCTTTTTAAGCATGACCTATCTGATTCTTACTAACAGCATAACAAGAATAAATAACAAGAGCTTTAAGAATAAATAAATTCTTAGTCCGCCTTGTTAAACAGAACACACCCTGCCTGTTCTAGAGGGGTAACAATGATAAATGGATGGTAAGTAGACGGAATTGTCAAATGAAAAAATTTCTGGTTATACTAGAGGAATAGCAAGCATTGTTTTTTTACTTCTTTCATGCACTTGATTTTAAAAAGTGAAATTAACTCATTAACACATAGAATTCAAATAATTTTACATTCAAAATTCAAAAAGAAAGATAAAATTATTGAGGCAAAGAGATTATTTCTTTTCAGGTAACAATTAAATAAAACTATGCAAAGGTCAATTAAAGAATTTCTCATAGCGCATGACCCGTCGCGCGCTTTACCAAGGGGCACTGTGGATAGCTTTGTGCTTGAAGCATCCATGGACAAAAAATTACTTGCACAACTGTTTTGTTCAAAAAAATTTAAAAATACAAAAAAATATCGAGTTTGTGTTCTTTTTTCTTGGTATTTTGTGGCGTGATTTGCAGTGTTTTTTTTTCTGGATTGTTTTTATTCTTGTGATACTAATTTTTGTCTCCAAAACCTCAATTTTCTGGGATTTTCGGGTCACGAAGGGTCAGTTGGTTGGACGAGAGTCAGACCCTTGACAGAAAAAATCCCTGGTTTGAATCCTTGCCTGAGGGTGACCCTTGAAAAAGTCTTCGGGCCGGATTCATTATATACCTTTCTTTTTGAATTTTGAATGTAAATTTATTTTAATTCTATTTTGGTTAAGCTCATTTGTGTTTTAGTTGTAGCAGCATTAGTGCTCTCTAAATACAATTTATATTTTATTATATAGATTCAGGAAATTTTATATAGTTAATTTTCATATTGTTTATTTCTGAATTGATAGTTACTCATTTACACATTTCATACTCACGATGCATTTTAAGACTGCAGTGATTGTTTCAGCCAGTGGTATCTATAAGCTTTTGCTATTTCCGTCTCTGTGTCATTCAGCATTAGTCTTTTTAATACTTTCATTTCTATCGTTAGTTATAGTTCTGAAGTAATATAGAAATGTCCGCAATTCGATCCTACTCCATTTTTTTTTCATACTCGACTACAAAAATTCTGCATAAAAATTATTTAAAAATACATATACGAAACCAAAATATACCAGTTAAATGAAAAAAAAATATCTTTGTCACTTAACTGGTATAAACCGTCATTGTAAAAAACAGTCTTTACCAAACCAAAGTAACTTTTAAAAAATGAAAAAATGACCTTTTTTTTTAAATCTAAAAACAGGTATAAAATAAAAATCCTGTAGTTTAGAGGCTTATTATTATTTGTTTAAAATTAATTAGCGATTGATTGCAATAGATTAGGAAATATTTTACCTAGTTTTCTATACTAAAAAAATAAGCTGTATTTCTATAAATATTGGGATTTGATTAATAAATAACGCGAAATTTCCTGTTTTAATTTTATATCAATTTTAATTTACGAGATTTTTTTGTAAGAAAATTCCATCAAAGATGAGAATTTGAGAAAATAGATCTAAAGACGCAAAATAGCATTAAAAAGTATATTAATGCAAATATAAAAATCAATGTAACTTTCCAAAATATAGACTTATAAGCCAAATTCAAACGGTTTTAAAAGGAAAAATATTCAATTATAAATAATATTAAATTTTTAAAAAAATTAATATTTTTACAAAAAAAATCAGCTTTTTAACATGATATTTTTGTGTCTTATGATATTTTTTTTTCAGATGTTTCGTTTTCATATTCCAAAAAAAAAAAAAAAAGTATTATATCAATCTATTGAAGCAGCAAAAATATTCAACATAATTATCATAATTAAATATTTATTTATGAAATAAAAAAGAAAGCCACATTGTAAATCCATTGTTAAAATTCAATATGTATTCACTAGCGTTTCTCAAACCAAACCAATCGTCATTTAAACCCATTTGCATTCATAAACGAATAAGATACACACGATGATTGCCGTTTATTACCGAACGTGGAATATTCCGCTCACGACGATTGTCGATTATTGCCGAGTGCAGAATAATAGCAACACGATTTTCATTTATCGCTACTATTCCTCGCACGTAACTCGTGAATTTTAAAAAATTTTCAAAATTCTGCAAGCTCTAAGCATAGTGATGCGGACTGAAGGCTAGTAATAAGTTTGTTATTGATGAAGATGGAAACGTATTTTGAGTGCGATAAACGCATGCAAATACCTTAATGTCTATATCAAGAAAACCGTTTTATTTGATTGTTTTGTTTATTCGAAGAAGAATAAAAGTACTATCTTCAGTATGGAGTGATGTCCTTACTTTTAAAATAAAATAATATGAATCATAAACAAAATGCTCCTGTCACTGCGCGTGACATCAAACTGTTTTATACTATACTATGACGTAATACTATTGAAATAAATGCAAGATGAGTATATTTATATGATTGTGGATAGATTCCAAAATTTAATTGGCGCAGCATATTTGAAGTATTTGCCTAGAGCGTGAACTGACTTCACTAAATGATACACAGTACTTTTTTGAATTTATCACTTGTATATGGTAGTAAATATTAATAAACACTTTGTAATTGTATTAAAAAATTATCTTACTGTGCATCTGTTATAAATATATGTTTACGAAAAATAAAATACTAAAATATTTTATTTAGCATTTTATATTATTGTCGATTTGTCGATGCCGTACATGTGTTGACATTATAGGCCAGATTCTCAGTTTGCAACATTTCTTTTCATCAGAAAATGAATCGAAAAAAAAAAAAAGATAATGGAAAAGAAATGCATTGATGCCATTCCAAAATGTTAAAAACTCTAATCGATCAAGTTTAGATTCGTCGATATAGTACATTATAAGCCCGATTCATAGTTTAAAATGTTTCTTTTCAATGAAAAAACAACAACAAATATTTCAATTCTCCTGTTTATGGGGAAATATATCAGTTATTTTGAAAATATATAACAGTGGAAGCCAGATGGGATCGGTTTTTATACAATTCTGACGCATTTTCTTCCAATCTATTGACAGCAAAATTTAACACAGAACTACGGTCGCAGTCACAAAATCACATACCAATTTAGATATATTTAAGTCACTGCGTTTTTGAATTATCGTGTTTACATGCTTCTGAAAATACAGACCGACAGACGATCAACCTTTTCTTAGATTTGGCTCAACATTTGACAGGTGTCTACAATATGGATTTTAATTCTGGGTACCAAATTTTATCTGTCTAGCTCTCATCGTTTTGTAGTTATCGTGATAACTTATTTTCGAACAACCGCATAGACGGATTTCCCCTGAATAGTTTGCCCAAAAATTTATAGAAATCTACAAATTTAGTGTAAATTCCATATGCCAAATTTCATCCGGCCAGCTCAAAGTGGTTTGAGTTATCTTTGTCAAAGACAGACATTATTACATAAATGTACTTTTCGAACCCAGGGAAGTCTAAAACGTGGAAATTCAGCAAAATCACCAGTTCGATGGTTTTGATAATACCAGTACTTTATTTATACGAGAACATTTATGGAATAATTGAGGCAAATAATTTTTGAACGAAAGATGTGCCACATTATGTGCAATCACAAAAGATATCCTCAGAAAATATATCCGTGTTCTCTACAAGACAAATCTTACAATGATTTGTTTTACTAGCGACGATCAGAGATTCTTTAATTTTAATAAAAAACTAAAAAAGAACAGCTTTTGTGGGATAAAGGACACTAGGACACTGACATTGGACTTTCGATGGGTAGTAAAAGGTTTCCTATTCTGATAGTATAGATTTCTTCACTACCATCAGGCCGTCGACAGGGTCCAGTTGTTGCAGATTCATAAGATCTGTTCATAGCGCTGAAATATCGATATCCGATCAGGGGGATTTAAGAATTGTCATTTTAGCAGCATGGATCAATATTCCTGTAAAATATTTCAACAATTTGCAGATTTCAGAATTAGAAGAATATCTGCCATTATTAAAGCCATAAAGGATTTAGACGATTAGTACTTCATAGGGAGTTGTTCTTAATATTTCAGTTACTCGATGTCGGCCAATTTATTAAAGAATTAATTAATAAAAAGAAACTATTTTCCAAACCGAATGCAGATGATTCATTATATTTCAAATGCAGGGTGATTCTAAATGAATATCCAAATTTTGCAGGCTATTAGAAGAAAACAAAGCAAATTATAACCTTGTTGTTCATCATAAATTACAAATAACAGGTGAAAATTTAAATTGAACGCAGTTATAAATGCTTATTATAAACACCTCCAAAAATGCGAACGATATCAAAGTGATAAGATAACTCATCCCATAATCTTTCAGCATATCAGATATGATGCATTGCAAGCCCGCGGATATGCATGTCTTAAATTTATCAAGGTTCATTGGAAACGATTGAATAAACAACTGCTGTTTCATTTAGTCAAATAAAAAAGGTAGAAAATATCGCCATATACGCATATTTGCATCCTTTCAAAGCTTCACGCCAGGCATTTAGAAAAAAATGTGGGATAGATTATCGTACCGCTTCGATATCCTTCGCATTTCTGGAGGGGCTCACATTAAACATTTAACATTGAATTGAATTTAAACTTTCAACTGTTATTTTTGACTTCCGATGAAAAACAAGGCTTGTTTTCAGACTTGCAAAGTTGGAATATTCATTTATAATCTCCTTGTATATTTTTAAATTGCAATGAAATGCCTCGTATCAAGATTTCTTTCGTAATTACAGCTTCTTATAAATAATGAAGAATCTGATTGAATTTTCAAAATGAATGTTCACACAGTCCTTCCTCTTCTTGGCCATATTTGGAATCAAAATGTGATTTAAAATGGTTATTGATAATAGTTATGAGCAGTGATGTGGCAGATATAAATAACACTTGGAATAAAAGTATAATTACTTACCCCTCCCCTGGCACCATATTTTGCCTTAAAAAGGGAAATAAAGATACTACTAATCTGCCTTTACGACAATTCTTGAAGGGAATAAGAAGCATCTCTGCAACTCCCATCCTTTGACCTTCTTTCGCAACATCTCTGATCCATTTTAAAAAACACTGGTTTACGAAACACATTTTCGTAAAATAAAAATGTATTCAAACAGAAACAAAAACATTCAGAACCAAATTCCAAACATTTTTACTATTATCAAAACATTGAAAACAGTATACAACATGAATTACTAGGGCGGTTCTTTCAATCCGATAATGGCGGAATTTCAAAGCGAAAATTGCAAGTTAATATTAGTCTGCAGATGCCACCGAATATTTTTATCATCAATGAAGGAATGAAACTATATGTGCTTGAATGTATTTACAATTCGACTGAATACTGTAAGTGGTAATTTTGTTATCGTTTTCATTTTTATTTATTATAATCTTATTCTTCTGAAATAAAGACGGTTGATAGCTTGCTTGTTTTTCAAATCCACTCCTTTTATAGAAAGCCGACGTGATAAGATGTGTATTATGATGCGGTCTTTAAATTATCTTGCAAACGAATTATGCAAGAGAAATACAGTAAATTATCACTTATTTGCTATTAGAGCCATAATATTCTTAAAAATATTCATTTGCAAATAAAAAAAATCCACTCGGCAGGCTGGAAGGCAAAGGTAGATTCCTTTACATCTAAGTTACTATCTGGGAAAAGAAATTGCTGATGTTAGAAACAATCAATATTAGGGCTGGAAAATCAGGTTTCAATCCCAAACTTCTAAAATATTGCAGTTATTGAAGAACTTGAAATACAAAAGTTGTTCGTCTTAACGAGGGTCTAATATGGCTAATTGAATTTATTTTTCTATCTTCAATATTAAGAAAGTTATAGCGAAATGAAAATTTCAACCCACCACCATTTCCACTCCCCTTTGAGCTAAATGTCCCATTTACGAACTCACCGAGTGTTTCAGATTTCTAACAACATATTCCAAGCCAGTTAAATTCCGATCGAAATTACTCTCGTTATTCTGTTCACAAAACGTTATATGCATGGGCAAAACGTTATATGCATACTATGTATAAACTTTTGAACGAAGGTTGGTTTTGGGCTCTTGGGACCATGATCGGTAAAGAACAGAAGTTTACCCAAAGTCTTGTCATGAAAACCATTGCAATAGGTAGTCTTCCTATAGGAATCTACCTAAAAGAGGTGTTTCAGTGCACAATAATAATAAAAATAAAACTTAAGTAAGTTCAAAAGTCTATTATTTATTAAATCACAATTCCTTTTGTAAATTTCCTATTGTAAACAGAAAATATTCAAACACATTTTTTATGAACCTGTTTTACTGTTTCGGTTATTTTGTAGAATATTTGCGGATAATTGGATATTTTTTTTATTGTAATCATCAAAGAATTCGGCTTTGATTTTGATAAATTCTTATTTAGGGTATCCCTAAGTCCAAAAGACTTTTTAAAATTATGACCGAGTTTCGATATGTTCATGTGGATGTCAGCATGATCACAAAAATGCATCAGCTAATCAAAAATGCATTTAGTTAAATAATGGAAATTCTGTATGCGGTTCTTATAATATCGATGCGAAAGTGTACCAAATTTTGATGCCAGTCCAACACCGAACAAAAATATTCTTCCTAAACATATTCTTGATTTTATTCTTTGTATTATGAAACTAAACTAATTTCATACTATGTAAAAGATAGCTCAAAAACTCAACTATTCAAGCATATCGAATTTGGTATGAGATTTTGTGACTACAAATGCAGTTCTGTGTCCAAGTTGGTTGCAATGGATTGGGAAAAAATGCGTCTAAAGCACTAATTCGGTTTTCGGTTATTTTTTAGGGCATATCAGTGATTAATCGCCAAAAAACTTGCCAAGGATCACACAGTTTTAGTTCATAATTTTAAAACTCAATAAAAATTTAAATTCCAACAAAATTTTCACTTTTACGCTTGTCTATTAGGTTGATAACTAGTGAGACATACACCTATAGATAAATATTCATATTTGTTTAAGCACAAAATCTTTTATATGTAAAATATAAAAAACACTCTAGGAAAGGAAAAGGAGTAAATACTTTCCGAAAGCATGCATCAAATCCACTGTGTCAATTTAATTTCGAAAGCACTTATGAGTAAAATATCGTGACGTCACAGCGGCGCCAAATTACGAGGTTGGTAAGATTAGTCCTCACCATATGCACAAACATAACCATTATAAAGCTTCAGAATTAGTTAGGTACGATCTGCTTTCCACTTTATATATATATATATATATACGAGGGGTCAATATTTTTGGACGAAAGTCAGATTCCTCACAGAAAAAATCCCTAGTTTGAATCCCTGCCTGAGGGTGAGCCTTGAAAAAGTCTTCAGGCCGGATTCATAATTTCTTTCTTTTTGATTCTTTTTGCATTAAACTTAATATTTTTTTTTCTAATTTGGTAAAGTTTATCTGTCTTTTAGTGATAGCAGCATTAGCGCTCTCTAAATACAATGCGTCTTTTATTAGATTGGTTCAGAAAGCATTTATTTTCAATTGAACTTCATAATGATTGCTTTTTTGATTAATTTCATATATCAATATAATTCATTAAAGTATAATTTTTTAAACGCATGTCATTTTTATTTAATTTGCTTATAAAATTTGGTAAATCTGCGTAGAAGAAAAGTGGCAGAAAGTTAATTTTTGGTGGAGAGAGAAGATTATAGATAAAATGAAAAAATAACAAAAATGGAGCAAGCAATATATGAGAGGAGCAACACTGGCAATTCTCCTAGGGACGAAGTATCGACACGGTGTATCGCTGCATCACAGCACAGGTAAAGTCAACATGTAGTTTTGAATTTAACATCCAGCGAATTTATTATTTTAACTTCCATGGAAATATTTTTAAAGAGTTCTTAAAATATTTGCAAATTTTAACTATGCAATGATATCAATCACACAAAAAAAATCAAATTTCCACAGACTTATTTATGCCCATATCAAGTAACGAGAAACAATACAATCGGTTTATTTAATTTTTTTTTTTCTAAAATGAGTAGGATGCACGGACGCATTATCCTTGGAACCTTTGAAATCTATTTAAAATTCATTGCAAAACTGTTGTTACATAAATATCGTGGGCACCGTCTGACACAGACAAGGTTACAGCAGAACCAGCGGCTTCATTTGAATTAGAGTCACCGGTGTAGAAAATAATGTCACACTTATCTATTCTTGTGCTGCGAAATATTTAGCGAATTCATTTAAATCAAAATTTCTAACTGATAGCAAATAAAATAGAAAAGATTCTGAACACACACACACAAAAAAAAAATATTCAATTTTTGAATACCCGCTATTTTTATTTCAAGAAAAAAGATTATAATTTCAGAAATTAGTTCTGGTATTTTCCAATTTTTATTCGCTTGATATTTGCTTCCATTTTTAGCTTTTGAAACTGATTATTTTGAATAGTTCTTTTAACAGTCTTATAAAGAAATGTACTATTTTGTTGAAATTCATTTGCTTTTCTGGGAAAAATGTAATACATGCAAGACTTTTTGTTAATATAAAAGAAATTAATATATAATAAGTTAGAAGTTGCATTAAATTTTTCTAGAAGAATTCTAGAAAATTGAATGCAATTCAAAGTTTGTGAGTGCATGTGTGTGTGTGTGTGTGTGTGTGTATAAACCATAAAGAAATTACCGCCACATCCACCCACTCTTCTCAGATAACCGAAGTCATATTTCATATAGATGAAAATTAAAAATTATAATTGCCACATCAAATCACTCGTGCCCGTTTTAATGCCATTGAAAGTTAAAAAAATTAAACGGACGATTTTTCAAATACAAAATTTGACATTCCGTTTTATTCTCTTCAACGGATATAATAAGAAATTTTAAAGAAGAGTCAGGATTAATTCGACACATTTATTTAAAAGAAAAATAAAAGCAGATTTTGAAACATTTTAAGTAACAACCATCGGGTTACTTATAAGTCGCTCTAACGTATTAAAGCACACTGTTAATAAGTTGGAGTCGATGTAATATCCAAAAATTAAAATTAAAAAAAAAAACTGAAATATTCTGAGGAAGAACTGGAAATAAAATAAAATGTTGTAAGGCAACATGCAAATATTCAAATTAAGAATATACAATGCCTAAAAAAATTAATAAATTTGTGAATCCCTCTCTTACAGAAATTTTCATTGCATATAATACAATTTTCAAAATAATGTTTAAAAAATCTAATTTAATTTGTAGGAGGAAAGAACCCCCCCCCCCACATAGCTAAAATGAAAACAATTTATGTACAGAAACGTGATGTAAGAAATAGTTCGGAATCATTTAAAAATTCTCAAAAGAAAAACAAAATAATGAATTCATTTATCAATATATACAAGGAAAACAGGCATTTCAAACACAAATATATTGGTGTCATATCAACTTGTATTGTATGCACTCTCGATTAACTTTTAATTGCTAATCATAATCAACACACCTGCTTAGAAATGCTTCATGCCTGAATTTTTTATTCATTATTGAACAGGACAGTTTCATAAATAATGTATATTTTAAAAGCAATAATTATCCTCTAATATAGTGATCATTCGCATGAATGGGCCAAATTATTACGTTGCAACTAATCCTTAAAAAAGAGAGAGAGAGGAGTAATTTATAAGCAGCATGGTTTCATGTGTCAGCAATTACTCTGAAGCAAGTAGTGATGTGTTCTAAACAAAAAGGAGAGTGCCCTCCGTGAGGTTGCCCACCTGTATTTCCTCGGCGATCTCCGTCTCGTCCAGCAGGACAATCGTGCAGGGGAAGGTCTTTGCTCTCCGCGCGCAGCACCCCATCCGCCTCTTGCCGGCATCGCCCCCGGAATGCTTCTTTCCTCTCTCGCCCGCTCTCACTTCTCTCTCTTGCCTCTCATTTCTATCCTGCTGCCATCTGTCCACCAAATGAAAAACTGAAGAGGAAAGCCAGAAAAAGTTGTTCAATAAAGTTTCGCCTCTTATCAGAGGGTTGCAAGGAGGATGATATTAGAGGCGATTTCGGTGTGGGTAAACTATTGAAAATATATATGAATAGAAGTATACTATTGAATATATATATGAACGATAGAAGTTATCGCAATCGTCAGGAAAAATTCAACCATACATCTTTGATGAATTTCCATATTGTAGACTTCTATTATGAACCAGAAGGAGTGGTCTCCCGAAAGCTTTCTCGTATACTCTCTAAGAAATTCATTATCCTCACACACCCCCCTCAAAAAAAAAAAAAAAAAAAAAAACATTGTGAACCTTGGGTAAGGCAGAAAACGGCTTACATAGCACAGGAGTACAATATTAACATTTAGCGTGAATTTAGCATTTTTAATGAATCAACTGTTTGATACTTGGCAAATTTTTCTGACGATTAATCCCTGGCATCCGGTTAATAGTACCTGACAATCGAATTTGTGTATTAGACGCAGTTTCCCCAAATCGATTAAAACTAAAATTTGACTCAAAAATATAATTATAATCACAAAATCACATATCAAATTTGATATATTAAGTTATCGCGTCAGGCTTTTGAAGGTATAGACCGACATATGGTCAAACCTTTGTTAGATTTAGTTCAAAATTTGATAGGTGTCTACAATATAGATGTTAAATCTGAGTACTGAATTTTATTCATCTCACTCTTTCTGTTTGTCGTAATCTTGCTAATTTATATTTGGACAGCCAAACTGACAGATTTCCTCTGAACGGATTTTGTTCAGAAATTGATAGGAATCTCCAAACCATATACCGAATTTTTTTCCGCCCAGCTCAAAGCGATTTTGAATTATCTTTGTCACACGTACAGGCATTTTTTCAAAAATATGTTTTTTGACCTCAGAGAGGTCTAAAACATGGAGATTCGTTAAAATCTCTTTAAAAAAATATCTTTAAAAAAACTATTTTGGGAATTATGTGTCTCTTGATCTGCTCGTGAACACGACAAATCGAAATATCAATGAGGTAGATGATTGCCGGCGTCCTGGCATAGGGAGAATGCCTCTTCTTCGTGATTCGGACGTACTGGGTTCAGGCATGGTTGTTCCTCTATCTGTGAAGTGTGTGAATGTACCCTCCCCACCAGTTAAAAGGAGTTGTGCAAGCGAATGTGACGCATGAAGTAGCTAAGTCGTATTCTTCACCCTAGTTGGCGCTACTGAGAAAACAAGAGACGCTTACTCAGCTTAAATCGCTGGCAGATAACTGTCAGCGGGCTTGCAAAGTGTCGTAAGTCATAACACAACAGCAGATAGATGAATGTAGTTTGGAATGTGGTTTGACACCCAAACTGTCGATTCCAAACAAATGTTGGATAAAATCCATGAGTAAGAAAATTGTGCATCTGTCCGTCGGTGTGTACTGAAAACAATAAATCTAACACACAACGAGCTACCTAAAGTAATATATACTTTAGTACTTTATAAAGCTATCTAACATAATATATACTTTTATCACCAAAACTGTAGGAAAATGTCAAATTTTAAACTGAATCTAGCGAAGTGACAGGCAGTTTTTTTATCACGATAACTCAAAAACACAGCCGCTTGTTAAATGAAATGTTGTAGAGGTACAATGTATGTAATATATAAAATTATAGACATATAAACATTTTCACTTTCTTGTACACAAAGAAGAATTATTGCAGTTGTCAAAAAATTAGAAATCAAAATTTTGACGAATCTCCGCGTTCTTCAAAATATCGCTCTCTTTATCTGTGAACATGATGACTCAAAAACGCTCAAAACTAGACAGATAAAATTTGGCATACTGTTTTTACAGCACATTTTCGGATTTCTATCAAATATTGAAAGAGATCTATTCAGAAGAAATATGTTTGGATTTCTGAATATAAATTAACATTATAACTACTGAGAACAGCTAGATGCATAGATTAATATCTAAAAAATAGATACCTATTAAATCTAGAATCAAATCTATTGAAGAATTGATTTTCCATTAGTCTGTATTTTCACAAGCATGTAAACTCGATAACTCAAAATACAATTACTTTACGAAATTTGATATGTGATTTTGTGTTGATAATTATAGCTCTGTGTCAAATTCGATAGATAAAAGATGTCCAAAATATACATTCGGTTCTCCAGTGACCGTGTTTTAATTGCACATCAGCGATTAATCGTCATAGAACGCCATTGCTTGCCAATTATATGCGGTTAGTAATACATAACTGCAAGTATTAGAAAATGTGCGAGGAAATTTCGGGTAGAATATTTTCAGAATGGTTTAATTCAGATTTCAAGAGACTGAGATATTTAGATAGTGCAAGGCTTAAAACAGCAAAATAATAATAATAATAAGGATTTGGAGTTCTTAGAAGGAAATATACTAGCATGATAATGTTGTAAAATTGATTTTTCTGTCTTTGCATTATTTTTAAGTATTTACTCATAACTCCTTAACTCCAGGAAGGCGACCACTTTTGGAACTAATTGAAATTGAAAGGGAACTCGGATTTTCTTTCCTATAATATTGTTACGAAATTTTTACCGGGGTTCGTTTGGATAGTTGAAGTGATATGGTGTGTAGAACGTTCAATCAGCAGACGGTAGTAGAAAATAAAACAACGACGTTTATTTACACGAAGACACACAGGACAGCACAAAAGCGACAATTATATACAGCACAGAAGGTGATTATGTTCACCCGAAACGTGTAGCATACAACAGTATACACAGCAGCATACAACCAGAATCTACTGCAGACAGTAGCGCACAGCTCAGTTCAGCACTAGCTTGACTCCGTCGATTCCGACTACTCTTCATCGACCACTCCGTCCACTCTGACTACTGACTTGGACTCCTCTGTCTGGCAGCTGCAGCCCCTTTTATAGGTCTTAGTAGGCGGGGCTAGAAACCTCTCAACCAATCAGGAACGTTAGAGGTGTATCTCAGTTCCTACTGGACGGATCGGGAAAATTCTCGAAGTTTCGGGTATAATCTATTTTGGCGCCAAAGTCGCCAAATTCGTCGCCAAGTCGCCAAATGGTCGCCAAGTTTGTCGCCAAGCTCTGGTACTCCCGACGCGCCACCTGGACTCCGTCCCATTCAGATGACTGTAAAACTCTCTTTCTGTTGATGGAACAAACTATGCTGGGAAGCCGAATTGCAGGTTTGTAACAATATTATTATGAATCTGTAGTGTTGCTTCCTAGCACAGTTAATTCCATCGTAGGAAAGATCATTTTACAACAATTCTATCAGAGGCTGATCGGATGCCGAATCCGTGAACCCGGGCGTGAGGACGAATTTGGCAACTTTGGTGACAAAATAGATGATACTAGAATCATCAAGAATTTTGGCAATAGATCCATTAGGAGTTGAGATATGCTTGATTGTTCCTTCTTTGCCCAGCTCCGGAAAACTATCAAAGGCAGGAAGTCCAAATCGAAAAGACAGTCGTCTGGAAGTTTAGAATCTCATAGCGATACACAAGCACTAAGTGGAGTTGCCGCGAATGGTTAATTGAGCTGTTAGCCAAATCCTGGAGTTTGTTATAGAGGGAGCAATAACCGGTCGTGAAGTAGTGAGTCAGCAGTTAGATACAGCTAAAGCAAGGGGACTGTGGAGAATTGTAGATGTTGGTGAGACCGTAGATAGTTGCTACGTAGATTCGCTCCTCTTGCTGAATTCTGTCTGGCAGCTTTGTGCGCTGTAGTTGCTATTAGCTACCGATTACTACTTGTGGGCTGCTGTTTGAACTAAGTGTGCTGCTGTGTGTTGCTTTGGTACGCCTCGGCTGTGTTTTGACGTCTTCATGTTAATAAGCATCGTCATTTGTTATTGATTGTGTGTTACACCACACAACCACTTCAAGGCGAGCCTGATGACTTTACGGACTTAGTGTAGGAAGTTCTGTAATAATATGATGCTTAAAACGGAACAAGCACAATTTATTTGTTACTATATATAAAAAAATCGATAGGAAAATATTCCTGCTGGTTTAAATCGAATATGGCAACAATGTGAGCAGTTTTACCACGCAAAAAAGAATTCTCTCTTTCTACGTTATTGCTTTTGTTTCAATTAAAAAAGAAGCAGAAATAAATATTACAGAAATTATCATGAATTTTTATATGCGTCAAATGTTAAAAAAGAGGAGGAAATCTCAAAGCATGCTTATTGAAACTGATCATTACTACTAACTTTATCACTGCTGGAAATTGTTGCTTCCTGAATGTTACTTATATCGCAGCGTACAGATAGCAACATGTCGACTCCCACTCCTTTCTTTCAAGTCACTGAAGTATAAAATTTGCGTTTGCTTTTGATCATCCGTGAGACTTCACTTCTTGCCTTTCTTCGCTAATGATAAGGTAATCTATTATATATTAATTGATATAATAAAATAAATGCACAAACTTGCGCCAAGACACCTGGAAGATAGATGGATCAATTCCAAATAGAGAAAGAGTTTTTAGCTGTTTAGTAAAACAACATCGATATAATTTGTATATCTTTATACATTGAGCAGTTTATGGGGTGTACCCATCACCCATGTGATTAAAAAACAAATACATACCGAAAGTCATAACTGCCTAATTTTGTTCAAACATTCTGGAAAAAACAACTGTTGCATGATAGAAGCTATATATTAAATTCATCTTTCTTTCTCTTTTCTGTTCTATTGAAGAGTGTTCGATCTCCCCTCCCCCCTCCCTTATAGAATTTTTTTTCTCAGAAATAGTACATGTCGCATAAAAACTATAACAGAAACTCATATTGTTTCTTATCAATCAAATAAAAACTATCTAATCATCATAAATAAGAAGCATTCTTAATCAAAAGATATCTATTATTAGCTTTAACTCTTTTACTTCATTAATGTTAAACTATCCAATTTTAAAAATCCAAATTCATTTAATTTTACTCAGATAATTCTGACTGTCCAAAAAATTACAGACGACATCAAAACAAAACCTTTAAGCTCAGTGTATAATAATTAACATTTTTTTTCTCTGTAGTTTATTTTCAAATTGCAAGCTTTGTATTACCGACAATTACTTAATAACTCTATAACTGTTTTGTTAGCTCTACTTTTTAATTGGATGACATTTTTCAATTAGAAAACGGGCTAAAAATTCATAAAATGCCTGAGGTGTTCATATATTATGTGTAATTTTAATGTGGAATTATAGCGACACTGAGTGGTTTAATTTTAGCTAGTGATTATTCGATGCACATATGAGACACTGACACGATGATTAAGAAATTAAATAAAAATTAGCATTATCTTTGCATTATTTTATTGCATTACTTTGTTTGCTTGTTTTTTACAATTATTGTTTATTTTGCATTATTTACATTTCCTTTCGTAAACATGATACTATTTTGAAAAGATCCTGCAAAATTAAATAGAATTTTTTTTCCGTTTTTTTTTTTTTAATTCTGTTTTATTTTTGTAAACAATTTATATTCCTTACCAAAAAGCTAAATGAAATTTACAAATTAATACTTTTCTATTCACTCTTTTTTTTTTTTTGAAAAAAGTATAGAATAAGACATTTTATGATCATAAGCACACTTTTTAAAATTAAAAAGAAAAGAAGAAAAAATAAAATTGGAAAAAAAAAATAAAATTATAAAATTCAAAAATAAAATTGTTTAAATTCCTTTTATTTTAAAAAGTTTTCAAAAATTAATATTCCATAATAAGAAAAATAATTTATTGTTTCTTATAATATACGTAAAAGCACACAAAACATATATTTATAAAATTAATTAATTGATTAAATATTTTTCATCAATATAGGAAATTTGGAATTTCTCGTTATAAATATACGTAACATTTAAATATTCGTTAGTTCAATTGCCTTTTACAAGGAAGCCCCATTGTCTTCGAGACAGGAAAGAGATTTGATAGAACTAGTATAAAATGTATAAAATAATTGTGATAAGAATCTAACCAGTGGTAGTTTTCAAACATACACATGAGATACTTGCTTGTGCTCTGAATCTTTTGAAGCCTCAAATTCTATTCTGCGTACATCGCAATGTAAAAGCCAACGACAGATGTACATTTGAAGGCAAATGTTTTGATAGCTGTCCCCTTCCACATGGGGATACCCAACAAAACAATTTTTGTTGTTTATACTGTCAAATGCTGCTGTCAAATATAAATCAATATCAGCAGTGATACCATCATTTTCTATAGATGTTAATTTTATTTTGAATAAAACAAATTCATATTAAAGCCTTGTTCGATTAAAAACTATGTGCTCAATATTCTGTAATTTGTTTATTGTAACAATTCAATAATTTTAATTTTCAAAGATGTTAAAGTTGTTAATAATAACGAAAATCAATTAGCTTGAAAATGGCTCATTTGCGTATTTTATGTTAAAAAGTTTCTGCAGTGAAAGAAAGATTAATAGAAGTAAATTCAAATTAACATGATGTGAATTCAAATGTTCAAATGTATGAAAGGGAAATGTTTAGTAAATATTTCAAATAAAACTAGCTAGAATGTATAGAAATTTATATTATTGCCATTATAAATAATTTTTCAAAAGAATCTTTATAAATTTAAAACGTTTTACCGCAATTAATTAGCATCTTTTCCTTTCCAGGGTCACTTTTTAATTATTTCTGAAGAAATATTCTATGAAAGTCTTTATGAAGAAATATTCTATGAAA
>JAPMOR010011803.1:27928-69486 GCA_026543865.1 Argiope aurantia
TGAAGAAATATTCTATGAAAGTCTTTATGAAGAAATATTCTATGAAATTATTTATTAAGAAATATTCCCTTTCACCAGTAATTCCTTATCTTAAAGTCAATTTACATTATTTAGAAGACATATGTGTTTTCAAGTATCTAACGGTACTCAGCAAATTTCAGTCCTTTGCCAATTGCCCAGAACATTTTCCAAATATTTGAATAAGTATTATTATATTAGGGAAGCCTACCGTTCCACCTGGCCAGGTCTAGGTTTCGACGCATCATAATCAAATTCATAAATTTTGACAAAAGGAAAAACCAAATCTCATGGAGAATATCTTACTGGTAAATTATTTTTCATAATACTTGTTTCAAAACGATAAAGAGTAATGGAATAAAAACAAAGAAAGAAAATAAGCATGTTTATTGAAATTTTCAATTTATAATGTAAAAATAAAATAAAATATTTGTATATTACAAGCAATAAGTAATTTTATCGTATGGAATCCTTTTTTCGCAAGAAAGGTTGCTAATTCTTTTATTTTAAATTTCTCAGCATTAACATGGAATGAGAATACATTTGGAAATCAGTAAATCCACATGATCCTTCCTTCGTCTTCATGTAACGTATTTAGAATCACTGACGGGAAGAGGGGGGGAGGGCATGCAGTATATAAGAATCGGAAAATACTCTACTGTTGGACAAATTATTATGGAAAACAGAATAGTCTTTGCTTCAGAAGAACTTGACTATCAGCAAAGATTGAAAATCTGATTCCCGATTACAAAAACAACGAAATAATACCTATAAAATGCATAACAGGAACTCCATTATAAATAAAATAATTCTAATATAAACCTTGAAAAAAACTTGAAAGCAAAGGATGTTTCTTTAACGTTCTGAATCTATAATAATTCATAAATGGAAATAATGATTTATAGAGCATATTTTTTATAGTTAATATGCCTTCCCTTTAAAAAGATAACAATATTATAATTTTTTTTTTTTTAATTTTAAAAAAGTTTCTACATAACTTTGTAAACTTAATATTTTTGGAAGGTTACACAGAGAAAGTACTACAGCTTCTTCTGCTTTTGCCACCATGTTGGCCTATGAGAGTGAAGAGCTACACGAGTTGTACTTACATTGGCGATTATTTTTTGGCGATTTCTGGCTCTGCCGGATATCCTTGACCAATCAAAATGATCGGTGTTTCAATTTTAGGTTTTGGGGAATGTGAACGGTGTAAGCACTCTTCCCTGTCCTTATTTCTGTTTCTTTTTTTGAGAATTTTAAGAAATTGAAATTTGAAGGAATTGCGTTATTTTAAATAAAGTATTCATCATTGTACATTTACATATTCTCTTATGAATGTTCTAAGTTATCCTTTGCAAATTTGTAATTTTCTTAAAAATTGTGAAACCTAAACGAAGTGCTATTGGATTTCGATCTTTCAGGTAAGATTTTTATTAAATGGAAATATTACGTTGACTTAAAAATATATTCAGCAGATTATTTCAAAGATTAATTAATAATTATTTACATATATTTTAACCGATACTCATAAGCTAATTTTTTGCCTTTGTTACATTTAGTTGAATGTTTCTATTTTTTACTATATTAAAACTGGTTTTAAAACGATGTTTTAATTACACGGGAATAAATGTGCATAGATGAATGAGTTTCTATGTAAGAGTTAAACTCTTTAAAAAATCTTACTTTCAGTAGAAAAATAAGAAGAAAAAATTATCTATATTTTGTTTTGTCTTTTTAACATTTTGCTTCTAAAAAATTTAAACACTTAAATTCCCAAAGGTATAAAATAATTGGTAACAGACTTTTTCTTTTTAAAACTTTATTTATTTCCTTAGGATTAAAAATAATTATTTTGGTGATAAAATTCTTTTCATTTCCCCCTTTCTTCGACATTTTTAAAAAATAAAGTCAAATGTATAAATTTTTCAAAAGGACTTATATTTTCCATAATTATTGAAAGCTAAAAAAATTTCAAGATTATCTTCATGATCTGTACTTATCACATGCAATTTTGTTCCAAATAAAAATTCTGCATTATAAATATTCTCCAAACAAAAGCATCTTTAATTTTTCTTTGAATAACAATAATAAATCAGAAATTATTCTTATCATTAACTACTTATTGATACTACTATTTTTTTCTGTCATGAAATTTAATACTTTAAATGCTTGTATGAAATACTAATGAATGCAAGTAGAATTCTAATTTTCCACGTATCATTTGAAATCTCAGAATACGATAATTTCAGCACAGTGTAAGATTTTGCCCTTTTTTAGCATCATTCCAAAGTCATGATAAATATTTTGCTAAAGATTTATAATTGTGAATTAAATATGATTTTTTTCAATATTTATTTTTTTGCTGATACCTAAATTTATCATTAACTTTATTTACGGTTCATTTATATTAATACAAAGTCTTCTTGACTGTAACAAAATGTCACAGTTGTAAAAAATATTATTATGATATGATCTTGACTTCAGTTTGATTGGGATATCTAAAGATAAAGAAATACTGATAATATTTACGGAAACACAACCAATATGCATGTCATATGCATCAAGTCCCACAATCAGATGTCCACTAGATATGAATCTTTTTTTTTTTTTTTTTCATTTTGTATTAGCTTTAACTAGGGGCAATTTAATGCTTCCAAGTTAATCAGCAATGACATTTTGCTTCAAAGCTTGTGTTAATAAATAATGCTAAAAAATAGTCAATATAGTAAAAAAAAAAAATCAATAAAATATTTATATTCTTAGAAGTGAATATCCTTAGAATATTAAATGTATTATATGATTATCCATTCATTACCATAAAGAAAATTCTTAACCTTAGTGCAAATAAATTATTATTTGCAATTCAAATTTCTAATATTTATTTGTTATTTATACTCTGAAGGTTATTTTTGTATTAACCTTGAGCTATTGATAAACTTTTGGCTTTATTCCATTGGCAAATTTTAGACTTAATCATATGTTGTTGAGGAGTATAGGCATTTTTGGTGGTTAATCATTGATTGCAATGAACATGTTTTCATGGCAATTAATGACTAGCTTGTGGTTAATACCTTTTGAAGAAAAATTCTATTAGCCTGATCTCAGGCAGAGATCTGCAGTTTGAGATAATTAAGCTTAGCGACAATTGAAGTATTGTTTTGAGATCAAAATTTGAGTAAAATAAATTTCATACCTATTCTGTGATGTTTATTTGTCATTAAGAATGATTAATTCAAAATTAATCATTCTATGAATTGTTAAACATTTTACATTACTGATATATACAGATTTTAATTCATCCATTTTGTCTTGTATATCTAATGGTTTTTTTTTTAATGAGAAATCCTCTTTAAACTTACCAGTCATTGCATTATCATAAATAATTTTTATAATTTGTTATAATTATTGATTTTCTCATTAATATAAGTATTAGTTTTATTAGTATACAACTTTTATTTTTTTATAGATGCATGATGTGTTCATGTAGGTGAAATCTGCATCAGACTTCTAGATGAAAATTTCAGTGGCATGGATGTGCTTGCTGAACGCATCTTATTGGACTTGAGGAATACTTTTAAAAAAGATCCATTAATGTAAGATTTTTATTTCATTTATTTATATTTCTTTTTCATATAACCTTGTTATTTATTACTTACGCTTCTTTATTTTTAACAATTTGTAAAATGTAATTATTATTATTATTTATAATTATTAACTGAAAATTTAATTAATAAACTTTCCTTTTTATCTAATAAAAAATATACTTGTTCCTATTTTTATTTATTAAATATTTTGCTATGTTATGTTTACACTGTAAACATTACCATTAATTAATATTTTAGCTTTCGTTATACTAGGTGTTTGCAGATAATTTTGAAATAGATTAGATATCAAAGCTATTTATTAAGAAGATATATAATGTTAATGTTAAAAGTTTCTATTCATTAATTAAATTCCATAATTAAAATAATGTTACAAATTTTTATATTGATAGGTTGAATAGTTTCATTTGAGCATAATATGATGAAATAATTTTAAATTTCCTTTATGTACAGTGATGAATTTGATGTGCTTCCTGTTCATGA
The DNA here is from genome assembly GCA_026543865.1 of Argiope aurantia. NCBI lineage: Eukaryota > Metazoa > Arthropoda > Arachnida > Araneae > Araneidae > Argiope > Argiope aurantia. Next base: position 32,032 of record JAPMOR010011803.1, read on the forward strand.
ATCAGTCAGCAACAAGTGTCCAGTTATTCATGTGGATCACAAGATAGCCTTGGAAGATTGGTGTGTGAAACATGTCTATGTATATGCTTACTCTAAATTCTTTGATTGGAGGAAAAAGCCTTATAAAATAGGTAATTTTTTAAAAAGTTTAAACACATGGTTTTTTGTCAAATTACTTGATTTTGCAAATGATTTTTATAAAAGTCTTATGCATATTTCCTTCAGTTTGCATTTTTAAGTAAATTCTTTTGATTACTTTCCATTTTTTAAAAATTTTGTATTTGCTTATGAATTACATTAGTAATAACTTATTTATCAAATAGCATAATTGATCCTCTTCATGTCCCATTTAAATTTAAGTTTCCCCAATTAACTATTAAACTATAAATTTTAAAAATTATTATCATAAATTTGCTTTTTTTCTAAAGAATTCAAGAAACTTCTTGCATTCTTTTCTAAAGATATAAATAGATAAGTATATCTTTGTTGGTTTTAGAAGATAAGCTAAGGTCAAGACTCAGTTTAGTTATCTGTAACTTATTGCTCAAATGTTCGGGAAATCACTTATTTTTTCTTCTAAAGCCTGTAAATAGATATAAATCTTTATTGGTTTTACTTTAGTCAAAATAAAATCAGAAGCTATTATAGTTATATGTAATTTCCTGCTTATTCTACTAATTGCATTATTTAGTTATAACAATAAATTATAATTATAGGTGCCTGATAAAATGTGGAGCGAATTATAACTATAGATCGTGCAAATTATCAGGCAATGAGAGTATTTGACAATAATAAAGGAAGACTTATGCCTACATAATAGAATGTGGCAGGTTTTTTTATTTTAAAAGAAATTAAATCACATCCATAAATGTTGATTAATATATATTTTTTCTTGATTTGAAATTGTTAAAAATTAAGCAACTTTTTGACGTTTTAATTTTGTTTTTCTTCTCTAATTTCTTTCCAAAAGTTTCTTGAAAAAAAAATGTATATAAATATTGATTTAAAATGGGAAAAAAAATGTTTCTATATTTTTTTAATTATATCTAATAATTTATTTGATTAATTTTCTCATGTTTTTTTTTTAATTTTTATATTTGTTAACTTAATCTGGCTAAAATGATTTGAATGCTTGGAATAAAGTCATAGGAAAAGTGAAACATTTAAACTTTTTTGTCTGCACAAATGTTTTATTTTAAAATTTTATCATCTTAAGTATTCTCTTATGGTAAAACACTATTTTAACTCCTCTTTAAAAATTACACTTAAGTCTTCTAATAAATAATCATGGATTTTTTTGTCTTTATTAATTTACGACATATTTTTTAATGATTTTATTTAACTTTTGTTTGTAGATAGACTTTTGCAAAAGTATTTTTTTTTTCTTCCCAATTTGCAGGAAAATGTTTACATGTATGTATTCTCAAAGACAGTATGCTGCTGTAAAATTTTCAGAACTTAATTATCTGTTAATTTATGAATTTTATTTAAATTTAATTCCATATCAGTGATGCCACTTGATAATGAATTTGTAGAGAAACTGATTTCAAATGATTACATAATATTTATAACTATGATTTAAAAATTAAAGACTAAAAGGTAAAAAGTAATTAAAATTTAAATGGTAACTTATTGTTCTAATAAGAGTGTTTTTAAAAATATTTTCACTTAATTTGATTATGCTAATTTTACTTAAGGATGAAGTTTATTCAGATTTCTAATTAACTTTAGAAACTCTGATTTAATTCAGTAGTTAAAGCCTTAAAAAGCTTTAACATTGAGCATTTTCGAGCCAAAACTTATTCCACAAATTTAAAATCTTGCTAATTGCAGCTGAAAAGGTTTTGAATGTATATTTTCTGATTCTTCTTATTGAATTGTATGGATAATTTGGAATCGTTATGAATTCTTGATTAATGTACATTTCATTTGGTTTATAGGAAGGACTAGTTTAAATTTACAACTTCATTTTTTTTGGTATTTTTTAATAACAATTAATTTAGTTCAATAATTGCAACTTGAAATTAAATCTCCTATATAATATTTGTTTGAATAATTGATTCAAAATAACTAATGTATGGATTGCATTTAATGAATGAAGTGATTTATACTTTAAATAAATGAATATAATTAAAAATCACTTATTTTAAGCTCAGTGCCTACTGTTGTATAGTTAAAAAAAAACCCATCAAAAATGATTTATTGCACCATATAGCAGATAAACCTGCTATTTCCAAGCAATGATTTATAATTCTTTATAATACTCCAATTATTTATAATCTAATATAATACATTAAAATGAATGCATTGTTTTCATTAATTAATACAGTCATAAAATTTATAGTCTTGAATTATTTTAATAACATTAAGACATTATGAAATAATGAATAGATAAAGTGGAATGTCTGTCAAATTGTCCTATTGACCTATTAAATCTAATTTCAAATGCAAAAATTTATTTTTTCTCATTTTTTTTCATTTAAGTTTTTTCTTATCTAAGTAAAATTCCTTCATTAGAAATCTCACTAATATATTTACCATTGATATGTTTGAAAGGGTGAGATAAAAGGTTTAGGTTTTAAAGTTTGCTGCTTAATGTAAATTGAAGCTTATTAAATTTGTTAATTTAATTGTATATCTTTTGGTCATGTATTATTTGAATGTGGTGCTTAAAATAATTTGTTTTATGTTGTTGCACTTTATATGATTATTTATTTATTTTTAGATTCAGAATGTTTTTTAACATGGACAAGTGCAATTCTGTTAATCAATCCGGAAGTAGAAACTGTTTGGAATGCTAGGTAAATAATACTTTTTAAAATTCAAAATACCTTTAAATTAAATTATTTTTTTCATATCTAGCTTATTGGTAATGGTTGCCATATACTCTATCAATTTAAAAAATGATGTCCCTAAACTATATATATATTATCAGTTGCATATACATAAGTATTTTTACATTAAATAAAGAAATATATATAATTGTGAAGAAATTCCAAAGTGCACAATTTGGGATGTAACTATTTTTGTAAAATATTACAGAAGAATTCTGGTATTGTACCAAAACTGGTACAATAAGGTAATGGTAACCTCATACTTTATCAATTTAAAAAATGATACCTCTAAACTATATATAGAGTATCAATTGCATATACATAAGTATTTTTACATTATATAAAGAAATATATATAATTGTGAAGAAATTCCAAAGTGCACAATTTGGGATGTAACTATTTTTGTAAAATATTACGGAAGAATTCTGGCATTATACCAAAACTGATCTACTGTGCATGTAATTTTAATGTGTTCAATTTTTTTTTCTTGTAAACTTTACAAGCTTATACACATTTTCTCTTTCAAAACTGTCTAAAAATCATGAAATAATAATTGATTTATTGCATCAAACTTAACCAATAAATGATTGCAAAAAAACTATAGTTGATAGTAAGATATAAGCAGAAAGTGAAAATAGTTATAGATGTGAGGGTTTAAAATATATCTATAAACTAACAGATTTTTGTGTTTTCCAATGTAAATAAAAATTACTTTTCTAAGAAAAGTAATTGCAAAGTAATTTTCTAAGAAAAGTGATTAATCACAGATAGAAAGATCTATTTTCTGTATAAGTTCTGTACCTGTGTTTGTTAATGTTAGAGATCAAAGTGTTCAAAAATGGAACAAAGCAAAAAGTGAAAGCAGTTGTGACTTTTTCTTTTTCCCCATTTACATATTCAAATCTTTTTGACAATTCTTTTATAACATATAAATATGCATTAGAATTGTATGCCACTCTATTTCTTCAAACAGTTTTTAATATTTTTAATTTTTATTCAAAAATTCAAACACTGAAAAAAAAAGTCGTAAAAACTTTAGTTTTTTCTTGTTTCTGAAATTATACACACATTGAAATATGTGCCTGAATGATTTTTACTTCATAAAACAGTATTTTTGCATTTTCTTGTACTATATTTCAGAGTGAGTATGATGCTTTTAAAATAAGAATTTTTTTCATTTTATATATATGACAATATATAAAGTAGAAATGATTATATGATTTTTGTGGTGGTGATGATATTATTTTTGTAATACATGAGCATTCTGTTTGAATGTGCATTTATTATAAATGATTAGTTTGTTGACATCCTTTAAAAATGAAAAAAAAAATACTGGTTTAAAGTATTCTAAACTATTTATTTTTACATAATATTTATTGGATATAACTTATTTTCATATTGAGCATATGTCTTCATTTTTATGGAGCACAATATTTAAAAAAGTTTCTATTTGAATGAATGGTTTTAACTTTAGAGCACAATAGTGTATTACTCTTATGTATTTTAGTAATTATTCATAGGAAGAAACTTTCTCAAATGTCCATTTAAAAAATATCATAAATTCAGTTCACCTTTATTATGCAATAAGTTATTAAAAAATGCAAAATTCAGAGTCATTAATTTTTTCATTTTAAAAGTGGTAAGTAATTTGATTTGTATCCAATCTTTTAAATCAATAGTATAATTGAAATATTTAGGTCATAATTTGAGCTTTTTAAAATTAATTGGGTCATTACAATATAAAAAATAATTTCTTTAGGAGCTTTTAAGAAAATGTGCAAATTAGCAAAAAATGAAACTAAGCCTCATGGACACTTAAAAACTAATTATATATTCATATTTGTTGTTATATTAATGAATACAATAAGAATACATTAATGTTTTTTTTTTTTTTTTTTTTTTACATTTTCATTTTAAATGACAAATGAAAATAATTAAATTTTTTATCCTTTGCCCTCCAAAAAAATAATTAGATTCTTATTGCTGTCTTCAAGTTACTTTCATTTGTTAATATCCTTAAAGGACATTAATTAGTTTGATAAGCAACCAAAATAAGTAATTTCAATTCCAGTAAAAGCCTATCTACATTGTTTAAATAAAAAATATATACTGTTATGGGGTTAGTAGAATATAGAGGGCTAGTAAAAAATACTGCCTAATCAGTTTATTTCAAAAGAATATTTATATTTATAACTTATTTCAAGTGCCTTTTGTTTTTAGGAAGGAATTTGTGTGCCAAAACCTTCTTCTTCCTGAAAATGAACTTAAATTTTCTGAATTGGTGTTGAGCCGAAAGCCCAAAAGTTCTCCAGTTTATGCTCATCGGTAAATATTTGTGATAATTTATGAATAGAAATTGTTTTTTAAAAAATGTCTTTGGTTTGAAATATTTTATACTATTGTAAATTTTTATTTGTGAATGTCTTATATCTCTGTTTTTACAATAACATATATCAGAATTTCTGCTAAAATGAAATAATACAATTTATTTAGTATTTGTTATTGGCGAAAGGTGAATTCTTAAATTAACTATATTGTTTAAACGTATTATAGATTGAAATGGCAGTCTTGAGTAATATTAATTAATTCATTCTTTAAATTAATGTGTCATTTCAATACCTAAATCATATTTCAGATTTCATTTTTTTTTCTTCCTGTTTATATTTGAAATGCTTATTAAAAATCTATTTGAAATAACAGGATTCTATTCTTATTGTTATGACTTAACCTTCTCTTCATATTTTTAAATATGTATTTATTACATGGATTCAAGTTACATTGGTGAATTAATTTTCCTTGTTTTCCAAAAATTAAGATAATGCGAAAGGTATTGTCATGTATATGGGAACAAAATTTTGTAAGTTGATCCTTTAAGATTGTCACTTAAAGTTCTATGTTCAAATTTAACATAGAATCTTGGATTTAATTTGTAGAATGTTTACAATATCTTAATTGAAATTTTTATTCAATTAAAAAGTGGTATATACTGCAGTAACTTTAATACATCTTTATAACAATGCTTCCTGAAATAATGTTGTTTATTTCTCTTTTTCAGAAAATGGGTGCTACTAGAATATTTTCAGGGAAAACTCTCACCATGCTCCTTACAGCAAGTGGTGGATCATGAGTTTAAATTATGCAGTCGGGTTGCAAACCTGTATCCTAACAACTATTATGCCTGGTGCCACAGATCATGGCTTATGAAAGAGATATGTCACAACTGCCGCAAGGTTAATTTAAAATATTCTTAAGTCTAGATGACAGTTTTAAAATTTTACTTTTCATACTTAAAAAATTTTTCTTCATAAGGCTGTTACTCTAAAGTAAACATATATACGCAGGAAACTTCAGATGAATAATGTGTAAAACTTTAATTATTCAAATCAATACTAAGATTCGAATACAGGAGAAGAATAAAATCTTCAACAATGGTATTATTTATGGAGGACTAAGATTTTTAAGTAGCATTTAGAATTTTAAAACCTTTCCTCGTCTGTTTACAATAAAACTGATGCACTTTTTGTTTACCATATAATTTTAGGATTGCCCACTATTAAAAACTACTTAATAATTTATAATTGACTCTTATTATTGAGAATTTTTTTTTTTTTTTTTGTTTAGTATTAGAATTTTTTAGATCATATATAGCTTTGGTATTTTTAAAGTAATTTGAAACTTTTTTTTTAAATTTTATTTCTTATTGTATAGATTTTTTTATATGATTATATGAGAGAAAATAAAGTTTCAAATAAAATAATATGTGTATATCTTTTGTACCATTGAGTAATCAGGTCAAGATGAATATTAATTAATATTAATTCAAATTAATAAATATGCATGCCATTTCTTAACTGTGCATTCCAGCATGCAACTTAACACACACATATATATATATTTTAATGTATGGGTGTGATTATTTGCATGTGAATTGATGTTTGTTTTAACTGGATTTTAAAATTTTGAATTTACATTATTTTATTAATGTAAACAGAAAAAAAAATTAATAACTTTATTTTGTTATTTTGTGTATTTGATGCTTATAATGCAAAAAATATCAATTTAAAACAAATACATATTTAAAAAAATTAGCAGTTCACATTGCATGAATAATTTTTTCTTTCTAAAAATGTATTGCATTTCTTCATAAACAGATGAGATTTATGTATATATATTATGTTAAATATATTCATCCTTGCAATATAACCACATTGTGTTACTATAATTATACTGTTGCAGTTGATAAAGAATATTTGTTTTTAAGAAAAGAAATTGCAGTTTAATTAAACCTTTATAACTATCATTTGAATTTGACTAAAATTCTTATAGTAATGGTATAGCTTTTATTATTTAGTAATTAAACTTGCTAATTAGTGATATATAATATTTAATATTTATAGTAATAATATTTTGTAATATATATTTCCCTTAATTAAATACCTTTTACTATATTTCAATTAATATCAGATTTATATACTGATTTATTGGGATCTTAACTTCTCAAAAATGATGACCCAGATTTAAAACAGAAATTAAGTTTATTCATTAATTCTGCATCTTGTATTTTTTTTAAGTGATTAGGTTTCCATTCAGATAATGTAGAACAGGTTATGCGTTCACATAATGGAAACAGCTAACTTTCTACTATCTACAGCTATCATAAAAATAATATAATTATTGCATTACCTAGTTTTTACTCCTCTGCATTAATTCTTTTGATGTAAAAATATGCAACAAAAGTTTTTTTTTCACATTTATAAATTTTTAAGGCATTTATCTTCTATAATATATTCTTATAGCATGTTGCATATACTTTTGTAAATGATATTGCATCAAAATTTGGCTTTTTTATATAAAATAAAAAGTTTTACAAGTACTCAGTTTCCAATTTAAAAAAAAGAGAGAAAGAAAAATGCTATTTTTTTTTCTGTTATTCAACTGAAATTTTTTTTTCTCATAGATTGTTTCTGAAGAGCTTACTTGTATGGAAAAATGGGTATCTACTCATGTCTCGGATCACTGTGGATTCCACTATCGTCAGTACCTTCTTTCTTGCTACTCTGGGGATGATGAAGGTATTGTCGCCTGCCCCTTGCATGCAACAGGTGATGACAACTGCTCTCCAAAGCAAACTGCAAACTTTGCACCTCTGCTTCGGCAAGAGATGTCTCTCCTTTGTAATCTGCAAGCCGCCTATCTTGGTCATGAGACCCTCTGGTACCATCGGCGCTTCCTCATCCATGAATTTCACATGTTAGAGGTCTCTATAGTGAAGGATGGAGAAGAAACAGGTAGCTGTAAACGGCATAAGTGGGACAAGGGGCAAGAATGGGATACTGCAATGGAAGAGTCCTTCTTGGTTGAGAGCTTCAAACGTGCCTCTGGCAATGACTGGGAACAGACTCTGATAGAGAGACACATCAAGTGGCTAAAAAATGTTGTTTATTGGTCGGTGTCTTTAACACCCAGTTGATTTTTAATAAGTTTATTTCTTTACAATGTAGAGGAAGTGATTGTGTTAATAAAAATTTTATTCTTTTAGTTATTACATTTTTGACTTCTGTTTGTATTTATTTTTTTATGTCCAAAATTTTCATCTCTGTCAGTACCATATCAAATATCTTTTCCCAATTTTCAGAGCTTTTTTCTATAATGCTTCAATCAGATAATTCTAGTTTTAAAAATAATGGGTTGAATTTATCTCGTTTATACACTATAATATTTCTTCATTTTAATGCAAATACTATGATCATGATATTTGCAGAAAAATACAGCATCTTCTAAAATATTTGGTGGGAAATAAAATATTATTTTGAACCTTATTTGGAATATAGTTTTAATTTTTTAAAACTTTTTCTTTGACTGCAGAAATACCTCTCTTAATAAGAATTTCCAGATCTCAGATGCTTATTAATTCTATATTTAACTTTGTTGTTGCAATATTCAACAGCATCATAATAGCAATTATTCTAAAGGCTTGAAGATGTGTCATTATTTAAAACAGTTTATATATTATTAAAATTGTAATAGTAAGAACTGATTCATTCCTATTGACTATTACACAATTGTAGTTTAAGTTTCCATTGGCAAATTGTGATTCTAATTAAACATATTTTTCAAAGTTAAAGAAATTTGCGATTTTTTTAAAAACTTTTAAAAGTAAAATTTTAATTTATCTGCTTAATTTATAAGCAATCAAAGCAATTTTTCATTTTATATAAATTATTTACTATTATTATGTGAGAATTAATTTTTAAACATTTTGAAATACTGAATTTTTTTTTTATTGTATTTAAAAATTAATGTTCTTAGCAGGTCAGACACATTGAAAATTTGCTCAAATCCAAAAATCCATTCTTCATTTTAATATTGTCAAATATCAAAATATTTTCAAGTTTGCACCTGCAAAACATACCAGATTTAACTGTAATTTTTTTTAAAAAGTCCGTCTATAAATAGATTGAAAATTATGATGGATTAATGCCAGAATTAAGCTAACTATTTGAAAAAAAAATACATTGTCATTTGTTTCATTCTTCTTATAAAAAAATTATCTAATCAATTATTTTCTGTCATGAAAAATACGAAAAAAATTTGTTTTTTTAAAATCATTTTTGAAGAATTTCATGTGTTGCCAACCTGGAACAAATTAGTAAAATGCTAGTCACTAATTTTTTATTTTCCTTTTAAATCAATAGATGTAGTTAATTTGTCAAAAGTGCACAATTTTTAGGCAGTAGTGGAGTTTTGATTATACAACCGCCAGAGCAATTACGTGGACCAGAGGTCGCAGGTAGATCGATTAAAAAGAAGTTATTAATGCAGTTACAAAAATGAATTAATTTGTGATGAATACAAAAATTTGAATTATAAAATATTAGAATAATGTCAGTACTTTTTAAGGTATAATTAGTAAGTTTTCTTTCTTTTTTTGTGCAATCACTTAATTGTTACAGGGTTTTTTAATCTGCTTAAATAATATGCACAAATATGTATGCGACTAGGGAACATCTCTATCTTTACTAATAATTTATAGATGTACGGGTTACAGGACAAACCGCTTAAATATATGTATGTGTATGTATGTATATATATATTATATATTGTTACGAAATTTTTTACCGGGGTTCGTTTGGATAGTGGAAGTGATATGGTGTGTAGAACGTTCAATCAGCAGACGGTAGTAGAAAATAAAACAACGACGTTTATTTACACGAAGACACACAGGACAGCACAAAAGCGACAACTATATACAGCACAGAAAACGATTATCTTCACCCGAGACGTGTAGCACAAACAGCAGCATACAACCAGAATCTACTGCAGACAGTAGCGCACAGCTCAGTTCAGCACGAGCTTGACTCCGTCGCTGCTCACCGTCGTTTCCGCCTACTCCGCTCTGTCGTTTAAAACTCCACCGCTCCGTCTTCGTACTTGGATTACTGACTTGACTTCTCTGGCAGCTGCAGCCCCCTTTTATAGATCTCAGGAGGCGGGGCTAGAAGCCTCTCAACCAATCAGGAACGTTCGAGGCGTATCGCGGTTCCTACTGGACGGATCGGACCTGTGTTCCCAAGTTTCGGGTATAATCTATTTTGGCGCCAAAGTCGCCAAGTTTGTCGCCAAGCTCTGGGACCCCCGACATGACGCCCAGACTCTGTCCCATACAGATGACTGTAAAACATTCTTTCCATTGATGGAACCAACTATGCAGGTTTGTAACAATATGTATGTGTGTGTGTGTAACTTGGATGCTAAAAATATGCATCTCGGAGCGATTTTTAATTAATTAAAAATTATGCGAAATTTGGGTGTTTTTCAAACATAACTTCAGAAAATATTATCGCATGAAAACAAATTTTACATTGTTTCAAAATTTTAAAAAAATATCATTTTAATGTTACCAATTCAATAGCCGTAAAAAAGTTTGTTGAAATTCGAAACTTTTTTTTAAATCTAATTTTAATTATCGATTACATTGTTCATTGTTTTCATGTTTAGGCATGGAATGATAGTGAACATCCGAGTTAAGATCGGACTCCGCAACGATCTACTTTATGCGCATGCGTATTAAACTATTATAAAATTTTTGAAATCGATATAAATTTATTTCCTGTGTTCCCAAGAGCACACACACAAGCTAGACGGAAAATAATTTATAATATTACGAAAAATATTTAAGATAAAAAAAATAAAATGCCAAGCTATTACTACGTCATATATCAGAATGGAGCATTCTGTTTTGCAAATTTAATTATTTGGGATATTCTGGTAGTACGGAATGCATTCATTTTTATCTTTTTTTATGAGCTGTAGTTTATTTATTGGTGGTTATATCTGTAGGTTCGAGACTCGATTCCACCAAAGAACGCAATGGAACTGGGTCTGATGCGAGTTGCATCCCTCGGGATCAAATATCCTCCAGCTTTTTTGTCTGCCTCATCATCTCACCGCAACTTTAAATGATGAAGTCCGTTCCAATAAAGCCCTCGTGCTCATTTAAAGCTGGTATTAATATAATTAAACCACACAATTTGCTTGAGAAAACTAAAATGAATAATTCCCCCCCCATCAAGTATTTTTCTTTTTGAGAAATCACTCTCGTCAAACGATGAAAAAAAAAAAATCTGAAATTAAAAAGGAGGGATAAAGATATACTAATTTAGTTTTTCTTTTATATTAAAATTAAAACATTGCAAGTATTGTTAGAATATATGTCGTTTAATCTTTCTTCATATAATGATTAAAGATTTGATTTGCATATTATTTTTCGTTTTTTTCTTTTTCATTACTAGGCTGCGGTAGTCTGGTGGCAAAGTCTCGACTTCGGAACTGAAGGTTTTCAGGTTCGAGACCCTATTCCATCTAAGAACCGCCATGTAAACTGGTTTGGGGCACAAACGTCATGTAAACCGTTAGGACCAAACGTCCTCCCTCTGGTGTGCTGCGGGCCGCGGTGGCCTGGTGGTAAGGTCTCGGCTTCGGAACCGGAGGGTTTCCGGTTCGAGACCCTATTCCACCGAAGAACCGTCGTGTAAAGGGGTCTGGTGCACGTTAAATCCGTTCTGACCAAACGTCCTCCCGCTGGTGTGGTGTGGTGTGGAGAGGGGGGTGCCAGTTCAGGTGTCGTCCTCGTCATCTGACCGCGGTTCAAAATTACGAGGTCCGTCCCAAAATAGCCCTAGTGTTGCTTCAAACGGGACGTTAATATAACTAAACTAAACTAATCTGGTGTGCTGCGGAAGTTTGGAGAGAAGGGTGCCAGCTCAGGTGACATTCTCGTAATCTGACCGCGGTTCAAAATTACGAGGTCTTTCCCAAAATTTCTTTCAAAAGGGACGTTAATATAACTAAACTGGACTAAACTTTTATTTACTGCTCTCCACATTTGTGCTCTGATATCAAAATCCAACAAGCTGCGTTGCTTGAAGATGTTGAACTTCTTTATTTATTGCGTTCCTATTTTTGCATACGTCGCTATTTTCTGATTACCCACCAGAAACAATATCTTGCTGATACATGATTAAAATGCAAGAAATTAACAAACGAATCTGCAGAATTGTTAATGGCTAGGATGTCAAACTTGCAACCCGAAAACGAAAATCTTTTCTGCTCTGAAAACAAAGTATGTAACAATTTTTTTTTAAAGAAAAATTTGACCTTCTATATCGGGATTATAGTTTGAAGATTCTTAAACAATTCTAGAACCGAAACATGAAAGTATGCCAATTTTTAACAACCAAAAATAAGGATACTAGCTTGTTCTCCGATTCTGTACGGTTGAACGATTTATCTTTCATGGTTCATGCAACATAATACTTATACAAATTAAATTTAAAACTGTAATGAGTACACATCATTACTGAAATGTACGGCTAGCATTAATATAAGCTAGTTCTTTGAGAAAAGCAATTGTAAAATTAAGATTTAATGCATTTTCTAACTTAAACAAATCAAGTTTAGAAGAAAATGAATCATTTTAAATATACGCAACGAATTTTCGGGTCTTAGAATTAATTTGAAACAAATTTTAAAATCCTTGAAAGATTCCCCCCCCCCCTCATTGATTTAGATTCTGCGTCTATCCATATGAAAATACGCGCAATTGTAATCTAGTGCTGTTCATATTTGAAAGCGTAATTCATTAAAGTTGAAGCGACGGACTTATGATTCGAATATTTGCTATTATTCGAATATTTGCATTGTTTTCAATGTGAACAAATTTTAATGAAAAATGACTTTTGAGGAGCGAGAGGGAGTATATAAATTTAGAAACTTTAATTATTTATTTTTCCCTATCCATCATTTGAATTTGATAGTCTTTAAGTTTACGACGATTAACCATTGTGCCTTGCAACATAAGGGTATCAATTTATCGCTTCACAAACCTATAAACGAAATGAAATCTTTAAAAAACGCCATTATTCGATACAAAAAAAAAAAACAGAACGGGTTTGGGCTGATGGTAAGTTCTGTGTTAGGAATCAAAGAGTTTCTTCTTCGATACCTGCTTCTACCGAAGAATTACCATGTAATTTGGTTTCATGTACGAAAAATCCGTTGAGGCCGAATTCCCTCATTTTAGTACGGCGTTGAAGCTTGGGACGGAAGGTGTTGGTTCAACTGCCAGCCCTGTCTTCTCACCAAACCCTTTCTCAAACGATCCCTCGAATTATTTCGAAACGGAGGGTAAATATAAACTAAATGTTGGAACTGTGCTTCAATCCACCATGCCGTAACAAAATTTTCAGCTTGGATAAGCAAATATGGTTAAAGATTCTACAACATCAATTAGCTTTCACTCCATTTAAATATAATTACGTATGCGTATTTTTCTTACTTTAAATTGTAATAATAAAATATTAAAACAATTAATTGTCCATTTTCGAAATGAGTTTCTATGAAGATTAAATATGTTTATAATCTTCCCACTGTAATGCCCCTGCATTCCTAAATTAAATATGAAAAGGAAGGAAGATGAATACATCGATTGCTATAATCATCTAGGATTTCATAGGCCAACCTGTATTTTACAGAAATCTTTCTTATTATTCCCATTACTTCGGAACTCTGATGAATGTAGTTTTGATATAGGTGATGTGCATCAAGAATTAATTAACCTCACTAATTGAGAGATCCGCGCATTTTTGGTGGGAGGGATAATTGCTTTCACGAGCCGACCGAACGGTAAGTTGCACTCTTTCGATGCTTGTGAAGCATAACTTCCTCCAACAAGTGTTAAAAAAGAGACATTTTGAAGAAGGAAGGTGAATTGTCTGCGCGCTTCTCTCTCCATTAGCCCACATCCAAAAGTCCGTTGGCTCTTTAATAGCCGCAAGTTTAGGGCTTTCCCCAAAAAGGAATCCGATTTGTTGACGGAAAGTTGTTTATTTATTATGTGCGAGTAATCTGAGGGAAAGACATTTGTGCCATCCTTCCGACTGCTGCTTCGCAAAACATTCTTGGGGAATTTTTTTTCATGAAACTCTTTTTTGAAAGAAAAATATTTGCCTTTTCTATTTTATTCTATAAAGGTTCTCATCCCATTCAAAAATTAGAAATAATTAATACTGAATTAAAATAAATTTTTTTTCCGTAAGTTTTTATTTAAATTCTTATATTCGAGATGATTATCTAACAGTTTTTGTTCAGAAATGTTGAAGATTTGGGGGGGGGGGGGCAACGGCATATATGTTCTTGTGATCTCCCTTGAGATCGCGATTCATAGTTTAACATCTTCTCAAGAAACGACGAATCTGATTCGAATATCGAATTACTGAATTTTAAATTCGTAATTAAGTAAAAGTATTAAATTTCAAAAATGCAAAAATCACTTAAATACATTTTAATATACCAAATACCCCTTATATTAATTTAGTAATTAAAATAACAATAATTGTCAACTAAGATATGTCATCTAATTAGGAAGTTAAGGAAATTCGTATATCAAATTGTTAAGAAGGTCTGGTTTACACTAATCTGAACAATTTTATGACCATTTTTATCTTGTTTATGCTTTTTTATTCTTTTACTTCTTTTATTATAAAATTAATAATACTCTACGTTTCGGGAATGTGATATTTTACTGATTCGATTAAGAATCCATGGACCATTCTATATGTCTAGTGTCTTCGAACGATTTTATTTCAGCTTTGGAATTTTAAAAATGATACTTCGATGATCATATGCCGCAGGGACACTACGATTAAATCCATTGGAGTTTAGTCCACTGGATTTTGAAGATTCTGAAAACCGCTACATTAATTTACCTCAGCGATCAACTTAATTACCATTCCATCCTTCTCAAATTCACTTTAGAAAAATATGCATTAAATATTATTAGTTTGCTGTATCTAAGCATGTAATAATTCATTATACACGGAATAGAAAAAAATATTATAAAAAAAACTACTTAATCAGTTTATTTTTATTGCTTTTTAGAATTAAAAAAAATCAGTATTGAATTGTCTTGAGATATATTTATGCAATTATTTACAATTTTAAAACACTTTTTTACATATCCCGGCACAGTATACTCACTCGCTGTAAATTGTACATAAATATTTTCAATTTGAGTTATATAATTCAATCCCTGTAATAAGATGCACAAAATATTACTTACTAGTCATCTTTGACGGCCATCTTGTGATATTAGTTATTTTTCGTTTTATTTAAATTATTTAAATATAACATCGTTACCAGAAATTATTGATTTGCATATGTTCCATTCATTGTGTACATAAATCTTTCTAATAGAAACCTAGCCGGTTCATCTGTCTAAAAAATTTCACAATATTATAAGTTTACATTATAGTTTATCACGTAAACTACACAGATATTAAACAGAATCCTTGTTCTTTAGCTTTCAACAGTGGAAGAACATCACGCGATTAAATATTACATGAAACAATGAAAATAAATTGAATTTCAGGACAACAATCTGATCCATTATTTAAAATTAGGCAAGAAAATATTTTGAATATTTGACAGAATTCAGAAAAAATTTGCTCGTTTATTAATTAGGTATTATTAAAAATACATTTCTTTTTAACTTTAAGATGTAAAAATCATTTTTGTACTGTATTGATTTCGGAAGTTATAGTAGAAAAACTTCAAAATTTCCGTTAGTTTTTAATTAAAATGTTTTTAAAAAATTCATATAAATGCACATTTCTATTCTCCAAAGTAGCTGCCAAGTTTGGTAGCTCTAGATCATATGATCTGGCCTGTAGAGAACTAAACACACACACATACATACATGCATCTTTATTGTTAGTAGAAATAGGGTAATAATTAATTGGTAAAGAAAGCCAAGTTCATTTTTAAAAAAATATTTTAAGGGTGCAGCTATGCCTCCAAATATATTATTTGGAATTTGCTCCTATAGCATAACTGCATCCAATTAAATTCTGCTTTGTCAAAAACAGTTAAATATTGATTTCTTTCTTGCAATTGGATATAATGAAAACTAGATTTTATTCCATCCCTTCTGTTTTTAAGCTTGTTTCTTTCTTTAAATTTCAGAGGACTTAGTATAATATAGATTGATTAATCCTAATTATTGGAGCAAAGACCACATTTTTATTAAACTCCACCATGAATTAATATCGGAAAAGGGAAATAAAAATGCCGTTATCCTAACAGCTTTAAAGAAAACTCTAAATTCATATAGGCAATATTTTGAAGCAAGGAATAAAATGTATTTATTTTATTTATAGAACCGTAAGAAAGCTACGATTAGAATTTTTATTAATTTCTTAGTAATCTGACATATAAAAGAATTACAACATTTCAGAATAAAAGAACTAAAAAGTAACACTCATTAGTTGTGAAAAGGATTTAAATCAAAAAATTACGAACGCTGAAATAAAAAAAGATTTCATTGGACTAATTTTATTCAAGCACGAAATGCTCCATTATGAAAACTAAATGAACTCTTATGAGAAAGTTCAACTAACCGCCCCTTTGACAAATATTCAAAAATTTGCATAAATTGCATTGCTTTTATGTTTTAATAATTTGTTTCTACTAATTATAAACATCAATGTGTGTGCAGCTGTGTTATAGGTATTCTACAGGACACATCGCTTAACTTACAGATATTAAATTGGATACATGTATACCTTGGAAAGTAAAATTGTGCATATGTGGAAGATTTTTTTAATTTTTTTTTATTAGAATTTTGATTAATTGAAAATTAAGCTGAATTTTGAGATTTTCCTCAATAGATTCCAAAAAGTGTTCTTGCACAAAAATAGTTTTTGCATCTTTTCAGAATTAAAAAAAATATATATTTTTAATGATCAATTAAATAGTCATATAGATTTTTCCTGATTTTTGACAATTTTCAAATATATATATATAATGATATTATAAGATCTAATTTCAATTTCAATTAATTCACAAAGTTCTATCTTAATTTAGCCCACATTGAATTCATTCTAATCCCATTCTATCTTTTTCATTTAATTAATTCACCAGAAGTTCTGTAAAAATGTTGACATCGACAAGTTCCCACACTCCGTGTGAAGGGATAAAAATTTGCCAAGCTAGGCGAATTTTTTTAAAAATATACCTAAATCCCCCTCATCTAAATCGACAAGTGTAAAGAAATCCCTATCAGAATCTCATGGTATATAAGACCGGGTATAAATATTTGTCCTTTTTCGCTTTCTTCTGCGCTGTGAACGGACGTGTTCTGTCCATGCCTCCAGGGATGGAAGTAAAGGGAAGTATTAAAATTCGAAAGTATCTTCTCTATCTTTGGACACGATTTACACACACACACACACAATATATATATATATATATTGAATATTTCCTGAAGTTATTGAGGAAAAACTATAACAATTTGATTATTTAAAAGTTTTAAAAAATCGCTCCAAAGTGCACATTTCTATTCTCCAAACTATATATATTGCCAAATTTGGCAGCTGTAAGTCAAGCAATCTGGCCTATAGAACACCAAACACACGCATCCTCCTTTATCTCCGCGAATAGTAGAGATTATGTGCGTGTCGTAAGTAAAATTTTGGCATTTTTTATTGAAATTTTTCTAAAGTATTATTACACAAAAATAAATTTTATACCGTTTCAAATTTTTAAAAAAAATTGTTATTTTTAATGATAAATTAATAATCGTGCGACTTTTATCCTGAATTTCCACAATTTTTAAATATATTGCTTGGTTTCCAATAAAACATTATTATTGTATTGCTGACCTCAAATTCAAACAGTTTTCATTGTTCCAGAAGTATTTAATCACGTGTTTTTCTATTCCCTCTTGAAAGCTAAAAAAGTATTCCATTTAATATGTTAACGTAATTTACGAGACAAGTACAAAACCGAAGTGCCGTAAGACAAACATTAGAAATTATAAGCCCCAGATATTATTATTATTATTATTTTGTAGCTTGATGATGTCATGGGTGGAGAGGTTCAATAATGTTGACGGACCTTTTTTGTTTTTTAAAGATTGTATTGTTTCTCCGCTTTCGGGAGTTCCTTTGAGCTTTACCTTTCGGCGTGCTGCTAAGTCGATGATGTTACAAAGACTGATGGTTTTTTATATATACCGCTAGAGGGCGTTATAAGTGAGAGGCGGGGCAACATGCTTACGTAACAATGGGGTCTTATCTATTTTAATTATTCAATGAAAAGAGCAATGCAATTAAGATAACGGGATTTTAATGTCTGACAATTTAGCGGAATCATGATGACAAAAATACATCTAAATGATTTGATTGGAATTAAATATTCAATATCCCTGGCGAACCAGCTGGTAGCCAAAGACTACTATGCTATTAATAAAGAGTGCAAAGATTGAATGACATAATTAGACAGTTACACTATTATAAAAACAAAAATTTAATTTTAGCAAATTTTGTGTTGTTATTCGAAGACGGGGCCCACATCTAACCACAATTTGCCTTGGTTTCTCGTTCTTAGTGAAATCAATAAACTCCACAATTGCTGACCAAATCTTCGGGCTTAATGAAACCACCCTTACGAATTATTACGAATTAATAATGAAGATATGAGTGTATTTAAAAAAAAATATGTTTGCATGTGAATTTCAAGAAGAGAATGTGATGTGTGTGTGTGACATAGCTATATAGATGTGTAGCCAAAAAAAAAAAAAAAGAACGAAATTAAATTTCAAATTTTTTTTTTTATTTTTTCACAGGAAAGCAAGATTTGTACATGAGGACTTGTCTGTTCGTATTAGAACACAAGAGCGAAAATGTGTGAATTTTTCCTGAGTGCTTCTATTAAAAGATTCTTTTAGAGATTCATGAAAGGAAATCTTAGGCCTCTTTGAAATTTTAGCACCGATAAACTGAATCCTTGAAATCCAACCACCGGCATTGTGCGTGTGCTTTATGTGGAGATTTCTTTCACTACTATGCCTGAGAAAAATGTGCATTATTCTAGGAAGAGACTTGCATCATCCTGCAACATAACTCGTATAATTATCCGATTGATTTGGGTTCACGTTTTCCCATTGACTAGCCGCCTTTAGCGACTGACTATCGTCCGACCAGATTATTTACTTTTTAGGCTGTTAAATATTAATATGGAATGCATATTTTAAAAAAACAATTCTCCTTCTTATTTGATAAACCGAAAAAACACGAATTTAATTGAATAAGACGAAACAAATTATAACACCTGAATATTAAAAAGTATATATACTACAAAATAAAAGTGGAACTGAAAATCCTTCTTCGGAATTATTATCCAAAAAAGTTTTTTTAATCTTTATTTTTAACATTAGAAAAAGCTCGCCATTGAATGTTTTGATGGGCGAGTGTGAATCTCATAACATTAAGAATTGGAGTAGTGGAGCAGACCTCCAAGCGATGCACCCTGGCTAACACTAAATCTGCTATAACTTTGCCTTCCTTGTGTCTCTGACATATTAGAAGGCTAGAGATCTAATGGCACCATAGCCAATCTTCTAGGCATTTATAATAAATAAATAAACATTAAAAATTTATTTTTACAAATTATGTATTACATTTAAGAAAATTATTAAAATCAAGAAAACAGTGCATAAAAATGGAACTAATATAACTAAAAAGGTAAAAGTGTTAAAATAATGCAAAAACCATTTTTGTACTATCATTGTTTTAAACGATATGTTCATCCACTTTCATAAGTAACTCCTATCTAGAAATGGTTAAGACTATTTTCGCATTCAATGAAAGTTTGTTTGAAGTCTGTTTCTTGATTTCTTTTATATTTTCTTTCCTATGAGTGAAAAGAACTGTTTTTGGTGAGCCCTAACCGTATCATTTCTAATAATATTTTGCAGCTTTATTAATTAGCGAGGCACAGAATTAATTAGTATAAATGTTCAATCTAAAACTTTTGCATTGTGATTTTTTTTGCATTTGACTGTTGCCATTCAACAATATGTTAAAAGGGCTATTTCTATGCAACGGACGTTAGCGCTTTATATATATATATAGAGAGAGAGAACTGTTCAGAGAATTATAATTGTTAACCTAACTATTGTCACTACCATTTCCTTCTGGTAAAAAAACTACTACAGAAGCAATTAGTTTTTTTTTCCCCAAACTCTTTTTATTGTTTATTTAATTCTATTGTGAATTCTAAATTATTGATTTTCTCCATAAATGAACGTAATGTCAAATTTTTATTTATTTGTAGTTTTATCAAATGAGATAAATCAATATCATAAAGATTTCAGTTCATCGAATTTAACTTTCAAATAATTCCAATCCATAAAATGACAGTTGAATGAAAATTGTTTTTCAACATCACGAAGAAGACAAAGACTTTCATTCTTCAAACATAAAATTAAGGTTCTTTTTCTTATATACGAATCTTTTATTACAAAGTTATTTTTTCAGGAAATTTTAAGAAAAGTTTTTAGACATTTAAAAAATGCCACCGTGAAGTAGTTAATAAATAGATGTCACGCTTAAAACGTGTCAAATGTTTTTGCTGCATCCTCATCTCTTTAGACATGTTTTTGAGTAGATTGTTACAAATACACATAAAAAGTTAACAATAACTTCCTTGAAAATGAAGTCATGTGCATATTGACAAATAATAGCAACAAAAGAAATCTTCCAATTGTTTAAAAGTTACATATTTTTATCCATTACACATCATGGAACACTTGAATAATAGCCATTTAAATTAATTTTCCTGATTAGAAATGAGTGAAGAGTTTGTATGAAGGTAGAACGTAATAAATGATTTGTATCATTTGCAGTTTTCGTTGATGGAGTGCCTAATAATTAATGTAACATTAAAACCGGACCTGAATTCCCGTTTCCTTTGCAAATAACTTTAGAAATGAGAACCCAGTCATTTACCGCTTGTAATCCTAGGAAACTACACGGTGTTTCACCACGTTGCGTTTTCCCGACAGCAGGTTGTTACTTCTTCCTTGAGGGACTCGCCGCTACTCATCCGTGTCCCAGAGGGGATGGTCGGTGGTAGGAACGATTTCAAATGCTCACTTAAAAACGAGCAGACGATTCCCGGAGTGTCGGCAGATTCTCCTGGGTGATCATCGCATCAACTTCTCCTTTCTGCAGCAGGTGAGATTTCAAGATATAGCTTTCTTCTAATTTTTATATAAGTTTCCTCTATTCGGTTTTCATATCAACGCTTTCGAGTAAAATGATGAGTTTGACTCGCGCATTGTATTGTATAACTGAATTTTTAATTTTAAATTTTCAATAAACTGAAAGTATCAAATATTTCAAATGGCAAACAATGCTTTAATATATCAGATGTCTTTATATTATTCTAAAAATGAAAACAATAAATATTTCAAATAAAATGCATCACCTAGTTAGGAACTTAAGTAAATTTCATTAAGGGGTTAAGACAAGTGTCTAAGAAAGAAAATAATAAATGCTCCAAATAAAATGTATTATCTGATTAGGAAGTTAGTAAATTTCACCAACGATTAAGACGAGTGAGAAATTTAAATAGGATTTCTGAATCGTTTGATTTTTGATTCAGATTAAAGTTTTTAAAATTCCGCCCATCAATATCTTTTTTTTTTTTTTCAAAAAGAATTTTACTATTACATTATAGTCTGAAAAAACTTTATACAAACTCACGTTTAAACATACAAGAAAAATATATTAAACAAATAAACACTTTAAAAATTAAATAAAAAAATTAAAATTAAATTGATATTTTTTTCTTCATAAATTTGATTAAATGCGATGGTTTTTTTTTTTGCATATTTTTATTTGCAATTGCCTTTTTCAGAGCTCAGATTATTTTCTAGTTTTGTTCAAGGATTCTCAAATTTTCAAGTTCAGCTTCCCAGTATTGTTAAATGCCTCTAATTAGTGATATTTTAGAATCCTCATACACCCTGACATTCTCATATATGAAGTATAAAAAAGAGAAAATATTGTGATCATCAAAAATTTAAATTTGAAATTTCGATGAATCTCCACGGGTCCCGATTTTTAGAATTATGTCTGCCTGTGAACACAATAACCCAAAAATGCTTTGAACTAAATGGATGAAATTTGGTGTGTAGTCCTTAGACCAAATTTGTCGATTTCTATCAAATTTCGAATGAAATCTGCAGAAGAAGTATGTCTGCCTGAAAGCAAGTGAAACCAATAACAACAAAACTTAAGAATCTAGATGGATTAAATTTAGTACACAGTTTTAGCATCTAATGTGTAGGTCTTAATCAAATTTTGACTCTTATCCGTGAGTAGAATAACAACTGTCTGTCTGTTTGTACATTGGCAAACATGTCAAAAACGCAACGACTTAGATAAAGGAGATTTAGTGTGTGACCTTGTTATTAAAATTGTAGTTTTGTGCCAAATATTTGTTTCAATAGGTCGAAAAATAATCATCCAAAAAGCATATGAGAAAGTTTCTTCTTCTTTTTCTTCTTCTTCTTCTTTTTTTTTTTTTTTTTTTCACTTATAACGAAGCCTAAAATTTTCATGTGAAGGATTTTGAAAATAAAAATTTGAGATTTTAGGATGTTTAAGGCCTTACTCAACGACCCCAATTTTTATGCTGGAGGGAGGGAAAATAACATCTTTATTTGAGGGTATACGAGAAAATTTGGGGGAAACCTTCCTAGCCGAATTTTACATACTAGTATGTATGTGTCTATCTAACAGTGTAATGTAGCGTTATTATTATATGCTGGCAACTCAAATTAGCTGCATAAATTTATGAAATGTATCATTTCATGTAATGAATAATTCTCAATGTGATTTCAAACTAATTAATTACTAACTAACGAAGATTAGATTTATGGACTAATAGTTTTAAGCATCGAAAGGCGATAATTTGTACGATCAAGTTCTGTATTTAAGATGAGGATTGTGAAACCACGGAACGATCTTTTTAATTAGCACTAAAGGAAATACTATGATGTTATTTATCGATGATAAAATTCTTCGCATCATCCTAAATACTTTCTTCTGGAATTGCTATTGACTGGAAATTTGAACCAGTTGGTATAAATATGAAACATTTACTCAATATCCATACTTTCTGTAAAAATTATTGGCGGGCAAGATTTTTTTGTAGTTTTTGTTTCGTTCATGACTTTAATTCTTTTTAAGAAAACTTTTTTATTTTCGAATTAAAAAAAAAAGACAAGAAAGAGGGAAAATGAAGAAGAAAGACAAAGGAAGTCTGTTGTGTGGCAGTATTACTCACACCCCTCCCACATGATATTTAACTAATGGGAGTGATCTCCCAATAATTTCTCGTATATTCTGTAATAAAATTATTAGTTGTCTCATCCCGCATAAAATTTGAAACCTTGGGTAAGGTTGCGAATGCCTTGAAATGCATTGGCGAACAATAATGCTTGTAATGCAATGGCAGTTTTACTCAATATATTATGTGATCCTTGCTATTTTCTTGGCAATTAATATACCATACTATACAACCTCCGGGGGACATCTCGAAAAGAGAATGAGATGCTTTCGGTATGGTGGTTGGATCTCGCCACCCTGGAGGGTGCACAAAAAGGTGGAGGATCTGGCTAGTCCCATTGATGAAGGGACGTGCTTCCTTCGGGAAGGATTGTACCGTGGCCGGTGATGACCCTTAGGATTCAACCACAATTCCTGCTAGTGTTGCTGCTGCAGCGGTCCGGTCATTCAGTTTTCATTATCCACGTGCCTTCGGGCGGGTCGGAGAATCAGTGATATAACTTACCACACGACTAATAGTACCCAACAGTCAAATTTGTAATTTAGATAAATTTTTTTACAACCGATTGAAACCAAAATTTGTTACATAACTATGATTATAATCTCAAAATCAAATCCCAAATATTATATATTCAAGTAATTGCATTTTTAAATGATCGCGTTTACTTGCTTATGAAAATTCAGACTTATAGACAAGCAAATTCATCTTTAGATTATTCTCAAAATTTGATAAATGTCTACAGTACAGATGTTAAATCTGTGTACCGAATTTTATCTATCTCTTCTTTCTTGTTTTATCTCTCTTCGTTTCTTTGTCTCCAAGAATAGATGAAGGCCGCGGTGGCCTGGTGGTAAGGTCTCGGCTTCGGAACCGGAGGGTTTCAGGTTCGAGACCCGATTCCACCGAAGAACCGTCGTGTAAGGGGGTCTGTTGCACGTTAAATCTGTCCTGACCAAACGTCCTCCCGCTGGTGTGGTGTGGTGTGGTGTGGAGAGGGGGGTGCCAGCTCAGGTGTCGTCCTCGTCATCTGACCGCGATTCAAAATTACGAGGTCTGTCCCAAAATAGCCCTAGTGTTGCTTCAAACGGGACGTTAATATAACTAAACTAAACTAAACTAAACCAAGAATAGACATCGAATTCACTTACATTCGTACGGACAGATAGACAGTCTACCTTTGAACAGACTTTACACAAAACTTCATAGAAATCTACAAATAAAGACAGCATATAAATTTCATCTGTCAGTACCAAAATTTCATTCGTCTGTTATTATATCTATCAGACAGATAGATATAATGTAATATGTGTTTTTCCAACTCGAGAAGGTTTAAAACGCGGATATTCGTTAAAATGTAGAGTAATTTTTTGACGATTGCTATACTTTTTCTATATTTCTTCATACGAGAAAGCAAAAAATGAAGCAAACGGAAAAACGCTCATCTAATTTCGGGATTTTGCGTCCCAAGGGGTGCACATTTATCAGACCTTTGTTTTTAAATTGAAAAAATCCGCTTCACATTTCAAAACCTTCTTGACCTATAAATGATTTATAATTAAGGGTTTTTTTTGTATTTTACAAATTTTGTGACAAAATATTTATTTATATTTTTTATTATTATTTAAATTAGTTATTAAATAGATTTTTTTTAATTCTATTCTATTCTTGGCATCCACATTTGCATACAATATCATTGAACCAAACTTCCGGTACTTTTATATACAGTCTTACCTCGCTTATTTACTTCGAGTGATTCAAAATAACATGCAAAAAAAATGTCAATGAGTAATGTTTCTCAGAATGAGTGATAAGGAGACATGGTGACTTCAATGCAGGTGTTAGTCTATGGTATATCGTGTATTAATCTGTGTGGAGCACTTATTTGATCCTTTTTCTGCTTGGAAGACATTTTGGCCGAATAACATCATCAAATGGGACTCTGAGAGATATAAGCTAGTATTTGCGAAATTTTAATCGATGAGAAAGTGTTTATAGTCATATTTATGGGACTCGAGTTGGATAGCAATAATATCGACGATCTGGCTGAAGAAATAGTCGAAACTACCCAAAATCTTATGGAGCTGCATTCTGTGTCACAGTAAAAGGTTGCGAATGAGATTTGGTCTGGAGAGTGGGGGGGGGGGGGGGAGAACGCAATAGAACGCTTTCGATTGATCCTTAAATGAAATCTCAGCAAGATTTTTAAATTCATAATGTATGTCATTCAACTAAAAAAATATCCATTATAAATTGAAAGTGTATAAAAAGCACAGAAATATTATTAAACAAAACTTGCGTTTTTTATAGAGATAGAAATCAACTTTGTAAGGGAGTTTCTTGTGTTATTTACATCATTAAGAATCAAATAATTTCGCAGAAATTGAAACAAAGATAATACGACGAGGTGAAACTCTGCTTGCACCTGCCACAATTAACTACAAAAATCTATATCTTTGTTAAAATCAAAATGAAAAGGTTGAAATGAATCAAAAATGAATTATCATTGTTTCTTTTTCCAGAGTAATGCTAATGCTTTAGATATTGAATATTTAATTAATGGCTTGTTTTGTTTATAAGATGTAATAGAATCGCTGTTTAAGCATATAATTCCTTTCTAAATTTGAGTTTAGTTTTTGATGCCGAATTTGAAATGAATTTTAATTTTATTGTTGTTTTTTATTAACTTCCATATTTAATTTCAATTTAAACCTCACCATTGCATACAATTCCCTTCTAAACGGTTCAGTGAATTTTCACAGAAGATTGCACTCTCTTTAATTTTATTGCTGTAAACCTCATTTAAGGGAGAACATTTTGAAATTCGTCTCTTTTAAAAAACTTTTTTCGCTCTATTATCTCTTTTTTTTTTGTGCCGTTCTCATTTAATTTCTTTTGTAAACATCAGGCAATCGTTTGGAATAAGAGGAAATCATGCGCATTCGATACGAAAGGTCCGTTGGTGCTGTAGATCAGAGGATTTCTTTTGAAAAATATAAAAGCGCATTAGTAACTTCACGCTTCGACTGTTACTTCTGCTTTCTAAAATCCAGAAACTTAGCATTCACCGTGGTCCATTTTCTGTAGATTTTTTTTTCTTATCATTTTGATTACTACTCTATTAAAACTCTCACCAAAACTACTGTATGTATATTCTTTAACTTTATTTAGCTCTTTGCAAATGGAAAAAAAGAAAACGGAAAATAACATTTTAAATGAAGAAATTCTGTTATGTGGAACCAGCATTAGTGACCATCCTAAAATTTTCATGAATCTTATCTGATAAAGGTGCTAACCCCCCTTTTCTCCCCCGTATAAAACTGTGGACCTTGCGTTAGACTTTAAGTATTATGACTGATCAGATTTTTATTTTCAGAGTCTGTCAGAAGGGAAAGTGTGCTTGCTTATTAATTATATAGTAAAGAAAACAGGTACTTGTGCATTAATAGCAAGACACTGGCAAAAGATAGGAGATAATGGTCTTTAATGTGAATCTAGCGTCTAAAACTCGCTGGCGGTTTGGGGAAAGGGGGGGAGGGTAATCTTTAATATGTTATTAATGCGCAAGTACTAGAAAATAGAAAAAATATTTTGAATGCTTTCTTCCGAGCAATTAAAATCAAATGTCGACGCAGAACTTCAATTGTAACCACAAGATCACATACCACATTTCATTTATTTACATCATTGCTTTTTTGTGCAATTGAGTTTTCAATGCATGCAAAAGTACAGGCCAACAGATGGTCAACTTGTTGATAGATTAGACTGAAAATGTGATCAGATTTACACTTTATATGCAAGAACTATTTATCAAAATTAATCAAACTAGTTTCTTAAACTTTATTGTTATTGTGTTCATTTATCATATTTAAGATTTATTTATTTATTATTTTTTTCAGAATGAATATCTATCCTTTGTTATTTTTCGTTCTTTTGCTGTTGGCCTGTGCTAGCAGCCATCATCACCAACGCCATGGGCATGAACTTGGCTATATGCTGGCGGCAGGCATGCTAGCCAAGATGTTGAGCGAGCATCATGGCCACCACCATTGCGGTCATCACCATCCCATCCCCATACCGATACCTGTACACCATGGACATCATCACGGATAAAGAGCGAGCCTTTCTGAATGCCTCATGTGAGAAAATATCAAATATCAAGGCAGCTTCCTTAAAGTACTGTTATTACTATACTATATATAGTTTTAACACAGGTCAAAATAAATCTGCAGTGTAAGTAATGACCATTGTACATTTGTGATCTATAACATCTACTAAATAAAAAGAAATGAGGAAAATGCTAATTCAAAGTTTGTATTAAAAAAAAAATGCTTTTCCTTGTTTATTTCAAAGTAAATTTTGATATGTATATATTAAAATATTTGAATTTGTCTTTTTATTTTCAAACTTTGAATTTTTCCTGTAAATAAAGATTGTACATAGAATTCTGCATTAACACTTATGTTTTATTGTAAATAAACTTCTTTAAAAAAGTATTCTATTCTTCTTGAGTATTACTTTATTTATTTATTTTATTCTATCATCGCCATTTTTTTTTGTTCAAAAATATCTCAGAACTTAAACAGTGTGTGTGCCAATACCATTTATAATTGAATGTTGCCAATAACATTTTAACAGCTTAAAAATCAATTAATTAAAAGAACAAAAACTTTGCTCCAAGTGCATCTGATTTCTCCATTTCAAATGAGAAAAGGAAACGTATAGGGAGGTTTTATTTCTTTTAAATACGGTAATATTGGTGATGAAATAATTATATCTTACTTTTTTTCATTCGAAATCTATTAGCTGTTTCTAAAAAGAAATGGTGAAATATTAATTTTCCAATCTGAGATGCAAGGCACAATTTTGATTTTAATAAAATTGTTTATATGTACTGTCTAACTTGACTTGTTCGAAGTTTGTAGATATGTAACTTTATCATCGAATTTTTTACTCACTCTTTGACATTTTAGATTTTAAAAGTTTGACACGATTATGTTTTTTTGATGTCAATACATTATTTTATTGTTTTCAGCTTTTAATTATTAGTTAATATTTATAAATATTTTGATTCGTAGAGTGATGATACCTGCTTAAAATTGGTAGATTAATAATATTTGGGAATATTATAATAATGATAATTATAAATTGTTATTAATATTATATTCTCAAAAACAAATCAGAAACGTAGAAAATATGAATTTCAAATAAATTAGCGGGTATAGTTTCCTGAAAACTTTCTTACGTAATCTTGAATAAGTGTGTATTCTCTTACCCCATTACAAAACTGTGAAGTTCTGCAAGCTGTTAACGCCACCAGTGCTCAGATTTTCATTTTCAAAGTCACGCATTTGAGAGTCTTGCATTGACCGGTATAGTAAAGAAAATTGAATGTGGCTTTTAAATTCTGTGATATTTTTTTGACCAATCGACGCTAAAATTTGGCACAAACTATAGTTTTACTAACAAGATAACACATCAAACTTCAGCTAATAAGTTGACAGATTCAACTAACTTCAAATAATAAGTTGCGTTTTGGAGAGTTTTCATGTTTACATGAATGTGAATATGCAGACAAACAGACGGTCAAGCCTTCGACAGGTTTGAGTCAAAATTCGATGCAGATCTACGCTTTAGAATGCTAAAACTTTGAACCAAATTTTTCTGTCATTTTGTTTTTGACATATCATGTACGAAAGTGTGGTGATGCTTTATAAACCAAATAACAGCTACGAGACATGAGTAATTGCATTTGTCTTGTGGTCATGTTACTCGGCTACGAACCCAAACATTGCGAGTGCGGTCCTCGCTATAACCAAATCGCTACAAAAGTTTTATTTAATGCGAGAGT
Source organism: Argiope aurantia (assembly GCA_026543865.1). NCBI lineage: Eukaryota > Metazoa > Arthropoda > Arachnida > Araneae > Araneidae > Argiope > Argiope aurantia. Next base: position 61,411 of record JAPMOR010011803.1, read on the forward strand.
ATCGACCGATAGCTGATCGACGCCATGAATTGATTTGGCCCGATATTTGATCTATTATTTAAATGCGAATTTAGATTTTATCTTTCTAGCCCTTTAAATTTTGTTCTGAACGTGTTCACTTGTACTTGAACAACTAGCCAGTCAGTCTTGTTGCGAACTAATTTTGTTCAAAATGCGATAGAAATCTACAAATTTGGTGTAAACGCCTTATACTTGATTTCATTCATCCACTCATCATTGCATTTTTATTAAATCTATCGTGTACTCCTTGGCGAATGTTTTGGCGATTCATCACAGAGTACCTGAGAATCAAATTCGTGTTTGAGATGCGCTTTACCCAAATGGCTGAAGTTTAAAATTTGACACAGAGCTTCAATTGCACTCACAAATGACATACCAAACTTGGTATATTTAAATCATCAAGTTTTTGAACTATCGCATTTACATGTTTCTAAAAATACAGACTAATAGACGATTACCCTCTTCTTGCTATTATCTCTAAATTTGAAAGATATCTACATTATCAATATTAAAGCCGTGTATCAAATTTCATCTCTCTAGATTTCTTCGTTTCGTAATTATTGCGTTAACTTATATTTGAACGGCCGAACAGACTTCCTCAGCATGGATTTTGCTCAAACTCTGATTGCAATCAACAAATTTGGTGTAAAAACTATGTACCGAATTTCCTCTGTATAGCTTAAAGCGTTTCTGAGTTGGTTTTGTCGCAGACAGACGGACATTTTTCAAAAATATATTTTTCAAACTCGGGGACTTCTGAATCTTGGAGATTCGACAAAATATGTATTTCAAATTTTTCGTTCTCTCTCACTGTATTTCATATACGATAACATGAAAAATCGAATGTTTAGAACGCTTATAAAAGTATTTGTTTTTGAAAACTGTCTTTAAGAAATATGCTAAGTTTTGCTTTCAAATGACACCTCAATTGTTTCAATGACTTCTTATATATCTTTAATAATTAGAGCATGTTAGGTGATCTGTAGTTTTCCAGAATGTATTCTTGTCACCTTGCTCCAGAAACCTCTATATCCATGTACGGAAACGTAAATTCTTTATGAAGAGGAAAGATTTTAATCGTAAGATCATCTCATTTGAAATTAAGATCGCTGATTCTGCATTTTCGCAGAAATGATTCCGCATGGCATTTTATTGCAGCTGTCTGCTGTGACTTATTCATTCTTTGTGTGATATATATATATTTTAAATTAAGTCCTTGAAATCTCCCTGTGCTGTGCAAAAGCTGGACTGCGTGCTACCAGACAAAGTAGACTGATTGCCAGTTCAATTTCTCTTTGATAAGCTTATAAAGAATATTGCAATTTGGTAAGTTCTTTTCTTTCTTCCTACCAATGCCTTTATTCGTGAATGTTACATAGTTTAACACTTTAATGGCCGCTCACACAACTTGTGTGTGATAACCGAACCAACCGTTAGTGTCCACTCACACAACTTGTGTGTGATAGCCGAACCAACTGTTAGTTTCCACTCACACAACTTGTGTGTGTTGCTACTGCCGAAATTTATTGGTAGGTACCACACTCTCTGTTTGATGAGTGATGAACATAAACAAGTTTTTTTTAAATTAATTCTTCAAAACTATTGCCGTCCCATGATAGTGTCTGACGTGCGGCTATTAAAGTGTTAATAGTATAAAACTATATGGTGGTAAAACATTTTTCAAACTAAAAATAGTGAGATAAAAATGTAACTCTTTGACAGTCTATTAATAGAAACGGTTTGACAAATACTAGTTACTCTGAAATTTCTTCCAACCCTCTTGTTAAGTGAAGTGAGGTGAAGAGATTGTGCTTTGAAAGGAAGTGAGTTCACTTCTGTTTTTGTGAGTTGGAATAAAGTTGAGTGTTCGTGCGTGTGAGTTTTTAGTGAGTTATTTTTGAGTTTTATGAGTTTTACCACTGAGCTATCAACATCTGGTCCGTCGAAGCGGAGTAATTAAGTAAATTATGCGACTGAGATTCATTTGAGAAGAAATGTTTAAGAATTGCATAAAAGAAGACCTCAAGCAGGTCGCAGAGGAGTTCTGCGACAATGTGCCGTCAAATGCAAAGGTAAGCGAACTAAAAGAGCTTATTTTAAAATCCAAAGCATATGAAAATGATAAAGATTTTGTATTGGACTATGTTAATAGTATCGTGAGTGAAAGAAAGTCTCACGAAGAGACAAGTATGAGAACTCTTGAAATTGAGAAAATTAAAATGGAACGAATAAAACTCGAATTGGAATTGTCGAAAACCCACTCGAGCTGTAATAGCAGCAAAAGTTTAGATGAAACAGAGAGTGATAGGCACAGTTGCTCATTGGATGTTTTAATTAAAAGTATTAAAACCTTAACAATTAATGTTCCTAGGAAGCCAGAATCGTGGGGATTCTTTTTTTCGTCTCTAGAAAGAGCCTTCGTTACGAAAAATGTGCCTGATAATCTAAAAGCAGAAATCCTTTTAAATTTACTGGGTGAGCGTGCATCTAATATTATTGTTTACATAAAGGATGACGAAATAAATAATTACGAGGTAGTGAAATCGATAGTTCTGAGAGAGTTTGAACCCACTGCCCAAGCTTGTTTGGAAAATTTCAGGAAGGCGCAGCGTATAAATGAATCACATGTGCAATTTGCCTCGCGGCTTTCTACAAATTTAGAGTACTATTTAAAATTAAGAAAAGTTACCGAGTTTGAAACTCTAAAGCAATTGATTGTTTCGGATAAGATATTCCGAACTTTGGATAAAGAAACAGCAGCGCATATAAGTATAAAACAAGGAGAGAGTTGGTTCGCGCCAACGGAGCTTGCAAAACAATGTGATTTGTTTTTTACTTCTCGTGGAAAACCTTTAAACGAAAGTAATTTTGTTAGAGGTTACAAAAATACTACTAAAGTATTTCTATCGGATTCAAAACCTGCAAAAGATGCATCTAAAGTATTCTTATCGGATGTTAGGACTGCAAATTGTGCATTTTGTAATGAAGCCCATTTTTTGGCTAACTGCCAGTCTTACTTAAAATTAAGTGTACAGGAAAGGGTAGAATTTGTAAAAAATAAGAAGTTATGCTTTTGTTGTTTGAACCCGCATCTAGTTTCAAATTGCAGATCAAAGATTAATTGCTTTTGCAGGCGGCGTCATCATAAGTCTTTGCATTTTCCAAGAATTAATACTGCGGAGAGCGAAAAAGAATCATTTTCATCGATAAGAAATAAAAACTCAAAGGGCGTGGCTTTAACGATCGATTCTAACCAAACTGCTGACTCAGCAACCTTGAACGCGAACGCGGAAGAGTTCGTCTATAACGAGAAAATATTTATGAGTAGTTTTTCAAATAAAAAGAATACGGTGTTGCTTTCAACTGCAGTATGTTATTTAATGGATGAGGCAGGAAATAAATACAAAGTTAAATGTTTGCTGGATGTGGGAAGTGAATCAAATTTTTTATCTAGTGATTTAACTGAGCTTTTGCGTTTAAAACGAGAAAGAGCTAATGTTCTAGTTTCAGGAATTAATGATATATCCTTGACAATAAAATTCAGAGTGAATGCATCTATTTGTAATGAGGATAACAGTTTTATCAAAAATTTAGATTTTCTTGTAGTCCCAAGAATTTCTACTGGTAAAACTCCTTCTAATGCTATTGACATTTCAGGACTAGATTTTTCTAACGTAAATTTGGCTGACAACAATTTTAATCTACCCGAGAAAGCTCAAATGTTACTTGGAGCCGAGATTTTTTATGAGCTGTTAAGACCAGGCCAAATTCGCATTAATAATTCTAATCTTATTCTTCAAAACACTGTTTTTGGTTTTGTAGTATCGGGAAAAATTCCTACAGAAGGAAAGAATAGGATTCATTGTGGACTTATAAGGGACGAAACTAATTTAGACAAAACACTTAGAAAATTTTGGGAAATCGAGAGTCTTGAGACTGAAAAGCCTCAAAATAAAGAAACATTAATTTGTGAAGAACATTTCGCAAAAACTTTCACACGAGATGAATCTGGTAGATACGTTGTTAAAATGCCTTTGAAAGAAGATCCGGTTACTTTGGGAAGTTCCAGACAGATTGCATCTAAAAAACTAAATTCCTTATGGAATCGATTAGCAAAAGAGCCCGAGTATTTAAAGTTATATTCGGATTTTTTGAAAGAATATCAGCAGTTGGGTCATATGATTGAAATCCATGAAAATGAGGAAGAAAAGGGATCATATTACATTCCCCACCTTGGAGTGTACAGAGGATTGGAGAAAAGTAAGTCAACACCCTTAAGAGTTGTATTCAATGCTTCTTCGTTAACCCCTGAGGGGAAATCTTTGAATTCTATACAATACAATGGGGGCGTCATTCAAGAGGATTTGCTTTCAATTATGTTACGATTTAGAAAACACAGTTTTGCCTTCACTGCCGATATAAAGAAAATGTATCGAGCAATTGCAATTCATCCTGATCAAAGAAAGCTACAAAGAATATTGTGGAAGGAAAGCCTTCATGAACCTATAAAAACTTTCGAGTTGACTACAGTAACATACGGAACAACCAGTGCGCCTTTTCTGGCAATGAGAACCCTGAGACAACTTGCGCTTGATGAGGGAAAGAGATATCCTGCAGCGGCAGTAGTGTTAGAGAATGATTTTTATATGGACGATGTACTTTCTGGATCTGATTGTATAGAATCTGCAAAAGCGCTCCAACGAGAGTTGATTGAGATATTGGGTAGAGGAGGGATGGTTTTACATAAATGGTGCAGTAACAACGCAGAGCTTGCAGTAAATAGCGAATCATATCCATGCTCTTATGCAGAAGAAACCAAAACGCTGGGTGTTATTTGGAAATCAAGAGAAGACTGTTTTGCCTTCAAGGTGTCGAGTGAAGATATAGGTGTGACAAAACGCCAAGTTTTGTCAACCATAGCTCGTATATTCGATCCACTCGGTATTTTGGGTCCAATGGTTGCAAGAGCAAAAATATTTTTGCAACGGCTATGGCTACTAGAGTTAAACTGGGACGATCATCTACCTACAAAGGAAAAGGACGAGTGGTTACGATTTTCATCAGCCCTTCAATTTATCAATAGTGTTAGAGTAGAAAGGTGTATATTACTACCGAGCCCAGTTTTAATTGAAATACATGGCTTTGCAGATGCGAGTGAAGTCGCTTATGGAGCAGTGATTTACTGCAAATCACAGTCAAAGACTGGTGAAGTGTCTGTAAAATTGGTTGCTAGTAAGTCCAGAGTGTCACCCTTAAAACGTCTGACAATTCCAAAATTGGAACTTTGTGCAGCAGTTCTACTTTCTAAATTAGTGGTTAGAGTGATTTCCGCCCTGAAACTTAATATAACCAACACTTATTTGTGGTCCGACTCCATGATTGTTCTATGTTGGCTGCAAAAAGAACCTTGTCACTTAAAAACCTTTGTGGCAAACCGAGTTGCATCAATACAGGCAGCAACCAAGGTGAACCAGTGGAGACATGTATCTTCTCACAATAACCCAGCTGATTTTATCTCGAGAGGTGTGGATCCTGACAAACTGTCTGAGAACTCTTTGTGGTGGAATGGTCCTGAGTTCCTGACCGGTAGAGACTATCCAGAGAGGGAAATCCCATCAGCCACTTTCCAGAATGATTTTTCTGATGAACTAGCCTTCACTAACTCCAGTGACTCTAATTGTTTTTCTGTGTTTAATAGTGATGCTTGTGATCTTGTTCATAGTTTGATCAATATAAGTAATAACTATTGTAAAGTAATCCGTATTTTAAGTTATGGTTTCAGGTTCATTAGAAACTGTAGAGAAAAATGCGATAGGAAAAGAGACGCATTAGACTCTGGTGAGTTAAGAAATGCTGAAGTATTTATACTAAAGCAAGTGCAAGGGGAGTCGTTTGCAAAGGACATTAATTCACTTAAGAAGAAAGGTGAGGTAAATCAGGATAGCCAATTGAAAAGTTTGCATCCATTTTTGGACGAGAGGGGTCTCATACGAGTTGGTGGAAGACTGAGTAATAGTGAATTGTGTATAAATAAAAAATACCCTATTGTATTGCCTTCAAAAAGTAAGGTAACTCGTATGATATTGAATTATTATCACATGATAAATTTACATCTTGGAGCTCAATCCTTGCTATTTCATGTACGCCAAAAGTATTGGCCATTAAATGGTCGAACAAATTGTAGAGAAGTCGTACATAAATGAGTAACTTGCTTTAAAGTAAAACCAGTGAGTTGTGAGCAGTTAATGGGATCTCTTCCTAAAGAAAGAATTACTGCCAATTACCCATTTAACTGTACTGGAGTAGATTTTACTGGTCCATTCCTAATTAAATACAAAAACCAACGTAAGGGAAATTATCAAAAAGTCTATGTTAGTCTTTTTATTTGTTTTGTAACGAAATGCATCCATTTAGAGCTTGTTACTGAATTGTCTTCCCAAGCATTTATTGCTACTTTGAAGAGATTTTTCGCTAGAAGAGGAAAGTGCTCTAAGTTGTTTTCGGATAATGCTACTAACTTTGTTGGGAGCCATAAGGAGTTAAAACGCTTACATAGCATAGTAAAAAGCCCAGACGATAAGTTATCCGGTTATCTCAGTAGCGAAGGTATTGAATGGAAATTCTTGCCACCTAGAGCTCCAAATTTCGGAGGTCTGTGGGAGGCGGGAGTCAGGTCATTCAAACATCATTTTAAAAGAGTCGTAGGAAATTCAAAATTAACGTATGAGGAGTTTCTGACCTTAACAACACAAATAGAAGGGATTTTGAATTCTAGACCTCTTGTTCCTCTGACTACTGATGTGGATGATTTGAATGCCTTAACACCAGGTCATTTTCTTATAGGGCGACCAATTACTTCTATCGTAGAGCCTAATCTGGTTGACATACCAGATAGTAGATTAAAAATTTGGCAAAAATTAACTAAAATGTCGCAGATTATCTGGAAAAAATGGTCCAATGATTATCTTTCGAATTTGCAACAACGTAGAAAATGGTTTTTTGAAAAAAATAATGTTAAAATTGGTGATTTAGTTATTATTAAGGAAGATAATATGGCTGTGAGTAACTGGCCGTTGGGGAGAATTGTTGGATTATTTCCAGGAAATGATGGTAGAGTTCGGGTTGTGGCTGTGAAAACCAGGAAGGGTATTTTTAAAAGATCTATATCAAAGGTATGTTTATTGCCTATTGAAGAATGATTATTCTTGTGTATTGTGTTAAAAGGTATTCCTTGTGTTATTGGCTACTTGTTTAGAAGTCAATTTCAACAGTGTAATATTTAATATTTTACTGTAATTTATAATGTTTAAAATTTTATTGCAATTTAATATTTTATTGTATTTTAATGAAATTTGTTCTTTGTGTGAGATGATTAATAATTAGTTGAATGTGAACATGTCAACGGGCGGCGGAATGTTAAGTGAAGTGAGGTGAAGAGATTGTGCTTTGAAAGGAAGTGAGTTCACTTCTGTTTTTGTGAGTTGGAATAAAGTTGAGTGTTCGTGCGTGTGAGTTTTTAGTGAGTTATTTTTGAGTTTTATGAGTTTTACCACTGAGCTATCAACACCTCTGATTGAAACAAGTACATATTAAATTAATATACTAATTGACAATTAAGAGTTCTGTAATTTTAAAATGCATTTTCTTCGCAAATATAATTGTAGGAAATTTCAAAATTTTTGCATATAAAGAAATACTCGTACCTAGAAAACTATTACACAAATTTGAGAATTTTTCATAAAATAATAAGTTTGTACCACTTTGTGTTTTCTCATACACAAAATATATAAAAGGAAAGTAGTCTAATTAATTTTTTTAAATCGAATTTATTATTTTTTTTATGCATTTTCAAACATTTGATCGCCCCGAGTTCGATAAAAACATCTGTATTCAGAAATTATTTATCTGTATATGTAAGCTCATTAAAATATTCGTTATTAATTTTCGTAAAATATTCGTTTTTAATATTTTTTCATTAAAACTTTTAGATTAGTACTAAGTTTTATGTAAAATTCTTCGATGTAATATGTCGGTTTGTTTATTCGTATAGATTTG
>JAPMOR010011803.1:69586-89931 GCA_026543865.1 Argiope aurantia
ATATATATATATACAAAAGTATAAAAATAAAGTAAAATGGAAAAACAAAAAAATCAAATAAAAATATAAAAAAGATTAAAAAAGGAAGAATCCGGCCTGAAGACTTTTTCAAGGGTCACCCTCAGGCAGGGATTCAAAAGAGGGATTTTTTCTGTAAAGGAAATTAAGACAAACGTCTAATAATGATTCCTTCGTGACCCGAAAATCCCCTGAAATTAGGCCTAAGAGATATACCATTTTAACAGAAAGGAAAATACAAATCAACCAATTAGAAGAAAAACTACTAATAAGTAAAAATACACTAACAAAAAACACCAAAATACCAAAAAACAGACAAATTAAACACAGAAAAAATAACGAAAAGGTAAGAAATATAATGCAAAGGCAGAACATACCTTCTATAACATTCCAGAAAATCCCAAGCTTACGATTGTGATTCCCGCCCATTAAAAACAAAGCTAACGGCAATTTAGGTAAAAATTGTAAGCTCGCAGCGCCACCTATTGAGTGAAAAAAAGGAAGGAAAGTTCAAATTTTTTATTAATCCCAAACCATACCTTGTTTAATTAAAAAATTGACATTACAGTAATTTTTGGGAAATTCATTTTTAATTAAATTATTAATTAAGTGGTTTGATGCTTCAATATAGGAGTTTTTATTATTGCAAACCTTTTTTATCCTGTTAACTTGTGAGAAAATTAGATTTTTGAAGATTTTAGAGTTTAGATTCGAATGGTAGTTACATAGTTTTGTTATTTTAAAGTTGAATTCGTCCCTTTTATCGTAAATACCAACAATTGTTTTATCATTATCAATACCGATTTTTAAATCCAGAAAGGTAGCTTCAAGTTGATTTTTATTCGTTTCTGTTAGAATTAGAATCAAAAGCAAGAATAGTTTTCAAACTATTTCTTGCTTTTGATTGGTTACTTATATATATATATATATATATATATATATATATAACACAATGCGTTTTGTCCAAATTATAATAAAACATGTCAGCTAAAATAAATCACAACCACACAAGACATCCAGTTCTTTTTGTTTATTCACACTCTTTCCATTTACATAGAACATAAATCTTCCTTTAAGTTACAAAAATCGTTTCAGTACAAAGTTGAGTTGTTTCATTTAATATTATAAGCATTTTAAAACTTTTAAATTATTTTAGTTTAAATACATATCTTTTAATTACATCTCATGGTAGTTACATCAAAATTGTAAATATGTTTCAGATTTTGAACTCTATCGGTTAACGGGAGCAGGCTCTATAACAAAACGCATGCTCGATATTTTTTTCACTCTTCGACAAAGCTAAACGAAAAACATGTATTCTCTGGCTGGTGTAATGCAGAAATTTCGAGAGAGTATGCCAATAATGTCATTCTCGTCATCCAATCATATTTCTGAACTGTCAGGTTCATCACGTCAGGTTAGCCTTCATGTAGCTTCAAAGTAAGACATTAATCTAACTAAACCAAGGCATACCATTTTGTGGAAGTATATTAGAAAAGAACTTTGCCAATTTTTCTTGTGGTGTCTTCAGTAGGTAACTTTCGAACTCTAATTAATTTTCTGTGCATAATTCTGACGCCTGAATGTTATGTTAATAATAAGTCTTTTATTATTAACATTCTGCTAATTATAAAAATGAATTCTCTCTCTCTCTGTGTATGTGTGTGTGTGTGTGTGTGATCTCTTCCTACCAAATTTGGCACATATGTTTTGGAGAGTAGGAATGTATACTCCGGAGTGGTTTTTTTTTGGGGAATTTTTATTCAGAATTTCAATTAAACATTATTAAAACATTTTGCATTTTTTCGCGAAAAATTCTGAAAATAGTATATTTGAAAAATAATCCAAACGGCATCTTAAAATTCAATATTTATATATATATATACTCAATAAATATATATTCAAAAAAATTATCTTTTCAATTTCAAATGTATTGCAATATAATATTTATTTTTATCTTTAATTAGTTTTTAGAAATTATTTTAAGAATATTAAAAACAGTATATTTCATTATTGAAGTAAATCTGAAATCGTTCGCATTGTTGCTACCAATATTTCATCTTGACTTCTTAAGGCCTTATCACACGGGCAAATACCGTCTACACTTTCGTGGACAAACGCGCATGGAAAAATGTGTGTAGTGACGTCACATGGGGATTTGCTGTTTGGTAAACCTAAAACACAGGTGTACTTTATAGCTAATTTATCGCTCTTTATTCGCTTTTTCTGTTTGGTGAATATCTGTGGTTTTCTCATTTCGTTAGTGGGATTCCTGTTCACACATTCCGAACATTTTATCCTGGGATATATTGATGATCCCTCAATTTTGTTAATTTTTCAGTAATAATGACAGGTTTACGTACAAATAAAAAATCTAATAATTACATAATGCATCTGTATTGGTATTTTATAAATTAAATTGTGAAAATCAAATTTAACACAGTAATATGCTAAAAAAGCGATTTTGCGAGTTGAATGTGCAATTAATTTTAAAAATAAAAACTTCACTATTATTTATTAATTAAAACATGAAACAATAACAGAATCGTTCATATTCTCCAATGCGCTCAAATGTACTATATTATGTGCTGAACAATATTTCAACGGTAAGAAAATGAATTGATCCTTATTAGCTTTCACAACAGCATAGGAATTAAATAATTTTTTAACTGTATAGAAGATGTTAATTACATATTTTAGAAATTCAAAAATCAAATACAGTTCACAAAAAGAAAACAGTTCACATAAACATTAATAATTTTTTTTTAGTTCTGAAAATAAATTTTCTTGGTTTTGATGACTATCTACGGGTGTCAATATCTCTTCATCTCCTGATAATTATAGTACGAATTTCTTCGTGTAACATTTTTCTTTAATAATGAATATTCATTGGATTCCAAATAGCCGGCTTTTCAAGAATAAAGTCGACCGAAACCCATTTTATCACACGACCATACAACACTTTTTGCCGTCTTTTAAGGAGTGATTCGGAAATGTGTCTACAAATTAATTTCATATTGGCGTCAATCGCGCCATTCTTGGCAACTACGTCACTACTAAAGCCATGCGCGATTGGTTGAATTTCGTTTGCAAACAATCTTTCCGTCACTATCGTCTACACTTTCAAGCCGATTGAAAACAGTCCACGATGATGAAAATCCTGCTTGACCGGTTGCCTGCGGGTATAAACGGAAAACTGTCCACGAAAGTGTAGACGGTATTTGCCCGTGTGATAAGGCCTTTATACTTTCACATATACGAAATATAAAGCAAGTAATGTAATCGTCAAAAAAATTGGAATTCCAGATTTTACTGAATCTCAACGTTTAGACATTCTGCAGCAGAAAAACACATTTCTATCATTATGTATATCTGTCTTAGATAACATATAACTTGAGTCTGTCAAAAACGCTTTGAGCTTTTGACGGATGAAATTTGATACACTGTCTTTAATCCAAATTTGCAGATTTCCATCTAATTCTGAGCAAAATCCGTTCAGAGGAAGTCTCTCTGTTCAGCTGTTCTAATATAAGTTAACATTATAACTACAAAACGAAAAGAGCTAGATTCATAAAATTCAACACAAGGATTTAACACTTGTAGTGTAGACATTTATCAAATTTTGCAGCAAATCCAACGAAGGACTAACCGTTTGTCAGTCTGCGTTTTCAGAAACATGTAAACATGCTAACTCAATAATACAATGACTTTAATATATCAAATTTGATATATGATTTTGTGTCTACACATGTAAGTAGAATTTTGTTTTAATTGGTTCAAAAAAACTTGTCTAAAGTATGACAGGTAGAATCAGTAAAAATGCTAAATTCTCGCCAAAGATTCATATTTCATAACTATTGTACTTTAATATCATGCAAGTTATTCTCTGGGATAACACCTTTATTAGAGAGTATGTGAGACAGTTTTGAGGAAATTATTCCAGCTAGTTTCCATTACTTTGACCAAGATGTAAAGATATGGTTTATTTATTTGAGTAGGTTTCAGCAGCAAGCATGCCTTTCATAATTTTTCTTTTTGATAGTTTGTTGCACTTAAAATAAGGTTTCAAGTTCAGAGTTAAGAAAAGATGAAAATTTTTGATATACTTTTATTTTAAAATATTGCTACTTTTTCCTGCAATATGATTGGATGTGCACAGAAGTAGACAGAATATTTGGGAAATGCCAAACGCGATGAACAGAACGATGTCAGGCTTTTGAAACAATGTAAAGTTTAAAAATAATTTTCTGAGAATGCAATGGAAATTTTTTAGCAAATATCAATCTAGATAAACCAACTGGTTGCTAAAGATGGTCAGCTCAAATTAAAACAAAAAAATTATACGGCAAAAAAGTGGTATCTTTAGAAGCCAAATTTTTAAATTTTACCAAGCATCGATCCAGACAAAGCAACTGGTTTCTAAAGATGACCAGCTCAAAATAGAACAAAAAATTATAAGGCAAAAAAATGGTAAATGTACTATTCAGAGCGATTTTGTGAAAAAATTTTAATCATAATTTTAATTAATTAAAAACGAACAAAATTTTGGCGTTCTTTCCGCGATAACTTCCGAAAATGCATAAAAGTTACTTTTATATTATATTAAAATTTAAAAAAAAATCTTGTAATGATACCATAAAATTTTTTTTCACAAAATCGCTCTGAATAGTACATTTTTACTCTCCAAAATTTATATGTGTCAAAATGGTAGATCTACTTCAAATGATCTGATCTATAGAGTCCCAACACTTGTACACATACATACACTCAACTTCTTCTTTATTGTTAGTAAGAGTAGAAATTTTGTTTTCTTATATATAAATTATAAAAAGAGAAAGTATTGTCATGAAAAAAGAAATATGTTCAGTGAGTGTATGGTGAAAGTGCTAACAGGCTTAATAATGAATGACGACGCTTTATTATATACGAAATAAAACACATAAGAAGCATATATTGTACATGCAGGAGTCATTTTCAAACAAGCAGCAAACACAAGTAACCACAACGAAGAAAGAACTCCCTGGAGAACAATATTGGGAAGACAGAATCCACTCTACTATTTCAACTACTTCACTCATTCTATCTTGCTACTCAGAATAATAGATAGAGAACAGGGTGAGAGAATATTTCCTGTGGTTAACTATAAGGTTCAATGAAACATATCTTTCAAACCTATTCTACTTGCATATTTCCTAATGATAAACGAGCGATTTCTGTTTATAAATCTGCCATACATGAAAGATATTTTTGATAAAGTAAATGTAATATTCACCTACTTTTAGATAAAGATAAGCAAATTTATAATTCATCCTTCTCACAATCAAGATTATTTATTTTAATTACAAAGGAAGAAATTGATAGACGACCTGCGAATATTTCTTACAGGATTACAAAACTGAGTTTGATACTCGATTCCATCGACGATTAATCATGTTTAGAATCGAATAACATACGTCAAATCTGTCGTTCATAAAAAAAATTCATTTTTGCACAATACTATTTTTGGAAGTTATGGAAATTTGGAATTAGGAAAACACTAAAATTCATTTTGGTGTTTTCAATTTCAAAATTTATTTATTAAATTTCTAATTGAAATAAAAAATCACTGAGGTTCACATTTCCTTCCTTCAATGTATATATTTGTTAAATATGATAGATGTGGGTCAAATGTTCTGAACTCTTCAGTGCCAACACAATGTGTACACATACATCATTTTTTTAGTAAACTATGTGACGATTAATCATTTAATAATAATTTTTTTCTGCACTTGTTTGCACTGTTGTATGAATAACAGATGCTTTAATTTGGTTTATTTTAATTATATTTATGCCCTCCTTTAAAGCAACCATAGAATTATTTTAGGACGAGCCTCGTGATTTTGAGCTTTGGTCATATAACCGCCTGTGCTGCCGCCCCCCTTTCCGTATGCGGATGGATAATTCACTCCGGAAGATTCTACGTGAACAGGCGCTGCTTTCCCTCTATTTCTTTCATGGATTCAGGACCCGAACCTGGTGCTCTCCAGTCTTAAGGCTTACCACTCGGACACACGAAACTAGAACTATTATGTAATCTCTGATTTAAATGCAAATAGGATAAGATAAAAAATAACAATGATATCATTTTTGCATTCTTACATGATCGTAGGAATTATTTACTAACGATAATTTTGCTTCCTTTTCATTTAACCATTTGCTTGCCAATTGCTCCCCCCCCCCTTTTAATGTTTTGGAACTCTCTCTAATTAAGGTTTATTGGCACTGTAATCAATGGGAAAATGAAAAAAGGCATACCGAGAATCCGAAGTAGAAACAAATTCTTTCAACACGAAGACGTGCTCTTTTTTTTAATTTCAAACTTTATCTAATTTCTTTTAATAAACTCAAGTAAGCTGCAAAATAAAAAGTGATGAGAATTTTCATTGGTTAACTTTTACCTAAGTTGCCATGTGCACCGTATTAAACAACTCAACTCACATCTCTTCGGCAACACTGATTTGTTTACAAACTAAAGAAATTTTCTGTCAATGAATTTCTTATGGCTCATTACAGTCAAGTTTTTATTAACATGAAGTAATCGAAATTTTTATGTAGTTGATTTTTTTTTATTTTGTTGATCAGTTGTTTTGAGTAGCCTATGTTTTAAAATGATTTTGCCACTATATGTCTTTGTCATTTATATTATGTTATTTTACTTCGACATTTTCCCATTTTTTTTTCAATTTTAAAAACATTATCGAATGTTAAATTCTGAAGTATTTGCTTCTTGATCGACAATTTCGAAGTCACTTGATAAAATTGAATGCGATGAACAGATCTATGTTTCAATTTTTTTTAAATGACAAAGATGTTAGAACAGCACATCACCAAGAACGAATGTAGAGGCCTTGTATATTAAAAATATTGTTTCAATTGATATGAAAACATTCTATAAAGAAGCATTTAGACTCTTCAAAAGTTAGCGAAAGATTTGACTTTATATAGAAGTGATTTAAAAAAGCACTTTTTGATGATTCATAAATATTAGAGGTTCTTTTTTAATCATTAATATATTTACATTAAAATGCATAAATTCATGATAATTGAAATAGTTGTTTTTATTTTTAAAAAGTTGCCTGTTTAGGATTTTAAAAATTGTTCAGATGCACTTACGATGCTAATTATTTACACTTTTTTTAACAGTAAGGATGATGGCTATTATAGTTGCAGTAAGGATTGTAAGGATAAAACATTTCAAAAGCAGTTATTTAATAGTCATAGTATTTAGAATATTTTGTATATAATTATAATATATTCTAAATAATTTTAATGAAATTAATTAGATGAAATCGAGAGGAAAGTGATTTCTTCCATCACCATATTTAAAAGAAAGATTTTTTTTTTTTTTTTTTGGAACTGTAGTCTTCTGCAGTCAAATGTTGCTAATAACTTTCTATATACTGTGATATTCTTAGGTCAATGACAATATATCTCTTAATATAAATTTTTTTACTGTTTAGCTTTCCATATTTTTTATTTTAAATTTTGTTTTATAGCTTTAAAGACTGGATTTGATTATCTTGATGCCTATTCAGATGGGTTGACATTTTATAAAGCCATTAAATCATGACTTTTGCGGAATCACCCCCTTCTAAATGGGCACCTCCTTGGCCTATTTTGTACCGCTTGCCAGCTGTACGTTTTTCGCGCATCATTGCCATTCTTCTTATTCTTGTTATGGTGCCTTTGTTTACTCATTATTACCTGTCCAAGGTATAAATAATATTTTATATTATAATATTCTTTGTTTGAATTTATTATTTATCATATTTGGCAAACTATTCATTATATTGTTATCCAGTACATTACATTATTATTATCTTTTATAAAATATTTAAAGTTGAATAAATTTTATAAAAATATACTCTTACAATTGTATCATTTTTATAGAAATCAAGTAGGGAAAGTGAAAGAATAGTTTCATATGTCATTAAGTTTTAAAACTAACAGAAAGGAATTTCAAAAGGAGAAGAGAAGTTGATTAGAAGGAAATATATCTGCTTTTAATTTATAGTGAATGAAATAATTCAAACTACTATATAGACATTTATCAATGGAAGAGAATTGAGTTGTATTTTTTACATTAGAAATATATCTTATGAATTATCGTATTTTCTTTACCGCAAATACAAATGAGAGTCAGTGCCAAATTCTAATTGCATTTATTGAAAATGGTGAAAGATTCATAATATTCTTAAAAAATCAAAGGTATCATTCAAAACTTTGCCTTTGAAAACCAAATGATTTTACAATGTCAGAAAAGACTAATTTGTGACCCAATCAAGGATGAAACTTCTGCTATTACAAGATATTATTTACAATTCTAATTCAGAGAGTTTAGGGAATTTATATTGGTAAAAAGAACTTAAACATTAATTAATAATTATTTAGAATACATATATTGTGTTTCCTCCTCATAATATAATATATTACAATTTCTGATATATCACATTTAAATGTGTATTTTCTGTGTATTAAGAATATTCTTCTTTTTCTGCAGTCTTTATTTTTAATCATTATTTTTTAAGTAACTGTAATTTTTTAAATATTATAAAATAGATTTATTATTTTATAATATTTGCAGATTGGAGGTGATAGTCCTGCCGCTGAAGTCCACCACGGAGGTGTTCAGATGGAGGACTTAGATTCCCTGAAATCAGTAGATTTGAAGGGGAGAATTGAAGAGATGATCCGTATTAAAATATCTGTTAGTGATGAACTCAGGGATCTCGAAAGCAAGAGACAAAAATTGCAGGTAAATACTTTCTTCCCTTATTAGAATTTATATTTCTAAATGAAATACTAGATCATCAAAGCTACATCTGTTAAAAAAATGTAAATAAATTATGTGGTCCAATTTATATAAATATTTTTTCTTCTTTTTTATTTAACTTGATTTGGTTCATATTGATAAAAAAAAAATAGAATTTTGTTGTCCATTTTCTCCTCTTCCTGATATGCTTTAATTTTTTAAACGCCTATATCTTTATGATGACAGTCGATTATTTTAACATTTTAAGAAGATTAGTAGTTAATAATTAAAATAATACATTAAGGATTTTAGAAATTTAAATTTTTAATAATTTAATTAATTTTTTCATGCTATTCATAGTAATGAGAATAACTTAAAAACAACAAAACAAAGAATTAAAATAGAAAAAAATACTAAAATAAATACTAAATAGTTAAATAATAATAAAATAGAAAAAAAAATTGAATAGAAAAATACTTTCTAGAGCACCAGTTCCTCTTTTTATTAAATTCTTTGAAATGTATTTATATATATTTTTTATTTCGTTTTATTTTATCATCCTAGTCTGATATATCTATCCTAACTCAAAGAATGGAGGACTTGAAAGTTGATTACAACCACCTGCAAGTGGAGCTAGATCGGTTAAGAGTTTCAGTCGAGCAAGCCCAGTATGCTCAACGAGAAGCTCAGCAGAAGAACAGTCCTCTCATCTCCCCTCCTAGACGCATCCTTCCGTCCTTGCAAGATGAAATCAGCCTACCTCCCCCTGATTCCAGAAGAATCCGAAACTGCCGTACACACCTTTGTTTTGATTTCTCTCGGTGTTCGCTCACTTCAGGATTTCCTGTTTACTTCTATCATCCAGAAGATACCCAAAGTCAGTTCTTGACTGCTGCTGTCACTGAAGCTTTAAATGTTAATGTTCACATTACCTTTGATCCTGCTATTGCTTGTGTTTATGTTGTCTTGCTCGGAAAAGTAAACAGTGCAAGATCTCTTGAAACATACCTACGATCATTAAATCATTGGAATGGTGATGGCAGAAATCACCTTCTTCTCAATTTGGATGCAAATGGAACAAGTCACCTGTCTGGTATTGACACAGGTCGGGCTATGGTTGTCCGCCCCAGTTTCACGGTTGGAGAATTCAGAGATGGATTTGATGTGATTGCACCTCCTCTGCTTAGCAATAAAGATCGATTGTCTAAAGTGTATCCTTATTCTCCAGCTCGCAGAAAGTTCATGCTATCTTTCCAGGGAGAGTATAGGACATCTGTTTTGTTGTTAAAAAGTGGTACTCGTAGACTTTCTTCAACTTTTGATGATAACTCTGAAGGTACTGAGAGTGTGACTTCCAAGAAGCCATCTGAAGAGGTAGAAGACATAATTGTGAATACCTTGAAAGAAATGCAAATGTCTAATCTTGGAGATAATTTCTTTTTTCAATTCTCATGTGCAGGGAGTACATTTCCAGGACTTGATTCAGAATGGCTTCTGTGTGGGTCTTCTGAAACACGGATGGCCATATTACAGGAATCTACCTTTGCCTTACTGATCAGTCCTCTAGATTATAAAATCCTTAGCACTCCCCAGATTCATATTCGCATCTTCGAAGCTTTGCAGACAGGAGCTATTCCAGTTCTCCTAGGTAATCATATTCGACTGCCTTTTGATGAGTTTCTGGATTGGAAACGAGCTGTAATTTCCTTGCCTAAAGCCAGAATTTCTGAGCTGCATTACTATTTGAGGACATTTACAGATAATGATATTATGGCCATGAGACACCAAGGTTTGTAACATCTATTTTATAGAATAATTTATTTTAAATCCTTTGTTTAAAAAGTATTTTAATGGAATTAGATAATCTTATATAAAGTGGTTTATTTAAAATGGAACAAAATATATACTCTTAGGAAACGTAAAAATGATTATTGCTGTTTATATGTTTAAATAAGTCAAAGTGGTGCAAGCAATTTAGTGCAATAATTTAGTAACTTCTAAATCCCAAAACATGTCTCAGTTTAAAAAATATTTTACAAATTGGTATCAAAAGATATACTAAATTTTATAAAATCTTGAAATAGGTAAAAGTTTCATAATTTGTATGCTCATCTTCTCCTTTTTTTTAACTTACAACTGTTTTCTTTCATATGTAGAATACTAATAACGAATTAGTGCTTTAATACTTGAAATTGCTTTACTCAGTGATATGATTAAATTTTAAAATGATGTTTTGCATTAAAATCAGAATTGATTATATTATTCTGAAACTTAAAATTTTCAGTTTAAAATTCAGCATTTTTATTGTTTTTATCCTAGACTTTGATAGATATGTAATTCTTTAGATGCTGACATGTATTATGTTATCTTTTAGCATATTAAAGCTCATAACATTATTTTTATGAGAAATAATATAGCATTAAAATTAGCTGAAAGTATGCTATGCTTTTGTCTCTAAATTAATTCATAAGGGAATCAATAAAATAGTACCACAGTATTTAACTCTTCAATTACTGATCCACGGATGGTGTTTTATTCAATATTTGTCTCTTTTTTAAAGGTCACCAGCTGTTTTATCGCTATTTTTCAAGTCCTCGAGCAATTGTTGCTACTATTCTAGCTTTCATCCGCAGTCGCCTTCAGATACCTGCCCCAGCTGCTCGAGAAGAACCATCACCTTCTGTGTTCAATGCCACTTTCCGTCCCTTACGTACAGAGGAGATTGCTGCTCTTCCTGACCCTGAAGAGAGCTTGGGGCCCACAGAACAACCCTTCCCTTCTCCCCGCTTCCAAAGAAATCTGACTCTCACCAATGCAGGACACTACACACTCTGGAATGAATTAGTGGATCCTTTTGTTCTTTACCCACAGACACCGTTTGACCCACTGCTGCCTTCAGAAGCTAAGTTCATGGGTAAGATTTTATTATTATATTTGTGGTTAACAAATTACTAGCAAGGCATATTACAACTAGTTCAGTATAGTAAATTATTTATAATTTTTAATACCAAAATATTATTTGTAAAATTTTTACAAACAAAAAGAAGGCATTTCACACATGCACAAAAATTAACAATTTTTTTCCCTATTAAAAAGTAAACCAAATACCTTGTAAGCATAAAAATATTTTATTCATTAAATCCTAATTGTATATTTAGCCCCCCCCCCTCCACTCTTAATGAAAATTGTTCAAAAGATTTTTAAGGCTTATATCTGTCCCTTATAGTCAATTTGCGAATTATTTGTAAGATTCACTTATCTTCAGTTACTAAACCACTCAATTCTGTGGCCTGTTACTGTAGTTCTGGATATAATCTTAATGTATTTTAAAATGGTTGACATATTCAAACCAAATTTAACAGAGTAAACATTGTTTAATTTTATGTGTAATAAAACTGCATACTTAAAACAAATCAGCAATGGCAAAAAAATGGATTTGATAATCTTGTACCTCCCATTCATTATCGACATTACAGACTTATTATTTCCATTCTTTATGCAAAGATTGCATGCTTTCAACTTAATTTATATTATTTCATCTTTAAAAATAAATTACTTCTAAATTTATGAAAAAAATTTAAATGATGTTACTTATAAAATTTGAAGCATTGTAGAATTAAGGAAAGAATGACCATGAAACTTTTAGAAACAACCGATGATGTTCACAACTAGTAATATTACTTTTTGTATGGTTTCAAATTCAATCCTCTCTTATAACAATTTATATTTCTTGTTACAGTTATGAAAAACCCGTACGAAAACAGTTGACTAAATTATGAAAACAGTTTTTTCTGTTTGTCAATTTTTTGGTTTACGTTTCAAAGAATCTTTTACTTCATTTCTATCTATGACTTGAAAAATGGAATATGAATGCTTAATAATTCTTAATGGTATAACATAATTTTATTTTTACAGTATTTTGGTACAGCAAATAGGAATAATATCCTTCTACATAGTGAATTTTTATTGTATAATGGAGTTATAAGTATATTCAAAATTCGTTTGTGACAAATACATATTAATTGCATATGTATTTGATGCTTCAACTGGTTAAAAATGCATTAAATATTCAGTGTGGACTGAATCTCTTTCTTAATGTTGCCGATTCAAGTAAGTTAATTGTTTGGTATTGATTAGTATTTATATAGAATCTCTAAATTTTATAGAAACATAGATTACAGTTATATTAGTATGATTCCTCATTGTTTTGATGTAAATTTTGAAATTCTTTAAAATATGTGGAAATGAATTTCAACCAGAATTAATTTGGCATTTAATATTCAAAGCATAATTTAAGCAGCCATTCATGCATATATAATAAAAATAAGAGAGAAGGATTTAATTATTTTTGAGTATTTTCATTAAATTTTTTTATAATATGCTTTATGAAATATTTCATTTTTTTATTTGATATTTTATTATACAGACTGAAATACTTTGTAGCTAAAAAATGAATTGTAGTTATGTTCTGCATTTATTTTATGTGAAGAGTTAAGTTTTTATGAAAATATGCATTGAAAACTCTTCATATTTTATTTGATATTTTGTTATATAGAGTGAAATACTACTAAATTAAAGAATTAATTTTATGGATGTTCTGCACTTATCTTATATAAAGAGTTACGTTTTTCTGAAAATATTCATTAAATGAAAATGTGAATGATTAATTGAACAAATGACTTTAATAAATTTTCAATCAAATTGCATTATTATTATGAAATATTTTAACCAGTTTATAAAATTTATGAATTATATCTATTTGATATTAATCATTTTGCATGTCACAAAATTCTCAGTTATTAGGAAACATTGAAGATGATTCCATTTTATATAATGACAAAATATTTTTATTGATTTAAGACTCTGCTATAGTTGACTTCTAATCATTATTTAGTTTGCTATGTCTCTATTAATAAATAATGTCTAAATAATATTGATTTCTTTAAATCATTTATAGCTACTTTTCTTCTAAAAAAGTAAAAAAGTTAGCTTATTTTTCCATTTCTGTTTATGCTTCGCATATACTGTTAAAGTATGTTTTGGGAGTAAAAATATAATTTTATTGAAATGTCATATGCTTTATATCTTGATAATTAAGACATTGTATCTGTTAATCAGAGGAAGTTTTGATATTTTTTAATAGCTATTTATTCAAACTTGATATATCATACTTGATATAAATAATACTTTACTGCTTTTGTAAGTTATTTCCTAGTAAAAAGTTATGTTAAATTGACACATAAAATATTATGAATGAATGTCTGTTTGTAAAATGTACTTTCTCTGTATTTTAGGTTCTAGCTTTGGTTTTCGGCCAATTGGAGGAGGAGCAGGAGGATCAGGAAAAGAATTTAGTGAAGCTCTTGGAGGAAACTCACCTCGGGAGCAGTTTACTAGTAGGAACATTTCAATATTTATATCTGTGCAGATGCATTCAAAAACTTAATGATTTTTTTTTCATATAAGGATTATGTTGCCAATTTCCAAAATGTGTACAAATGTTCAAAAACAACTAAATTATTTATAAATGTGGCAAATTTTTTTGTAATTTTCTTATGGTTGCATTATTTGGCTTTGGCTGTAATTTTTCTTTTTGTTTATGTCAAATAGCAGTAGTTACCAAGCATAAATGTGGGCACAGAATGCTAGTTTTGATTACTGTAGCTATCATAAAAATGCATACAACTTTAGAAAGAACTGTTACCTTAATGGCACATTTGGTTAAAAAAAATGTTTTACTTTGGCATATTTGCTGTATTTGGGACATATTTTAATTGTTGAAAAATATCTAAAGCATTAGAGCATAATTGAACTATCAATTTTGTTTTATTTTATATTTTATATGCATTTGTCTTTATAATAATATATTATTTGAATGTTAGGAATTTATGAAATTTATTTTATTATTTATATTGCTCATAAATATTTGTATGTAAATTAATTTCGTTTATGCCCTCCCAAACAAAAATGTGCTAAATCTTAGAAATAACATAGCAAATTTTAGTATCACCATTCAACTTTGCATTGATTGGAGACTTTGCTAATGAAATAGCACCAAAAAGTTTAATATTTGGAATGAATTGATTTAAGAGTATTTATTTTCTGTTTTTCAGTTGTGATGCTAACTTATGAGCGTGAGGCTGTGCTGATGGATTCATTACAAAGATTGCGTGGACTGCCATACCTCAATAAGGTTGTGGTTGTGTGGAACAGTGAACGACCACCTTCTGCTGATTTGCGATGGCCAGAAATTGGAGTCCCTATACATGTACTGCCAATTTCTAGTTTCTTCTTGAAACAGTTAAATTTAACTCATAATTTTTTAAAATCCTATTCACTTTCATTACAGTGTTACTACAAATAAAATATGTAAATTGTAATTTCTTGAAATCTTTTAACATTACAGATAAATGGTATTTATCTGTAATGTAATTTTATGTATGACGCTTGCTCAGTGCATTATAGATACTTGATTTATATTAAATATGAACAAGATGACCTTAAAAAAACTTTGAGCCTCTGAGTTTTTTTCTTTTTTAGTTCAGTAGCTTAAAAAGTTTCATCATTATAAGTGCTTAAATCTTCTGAAGTCAACTTATTTTTATTTTAAAAAGTATTTTACATTTTTTTTGTATTGTTCCCTTTTTGTAAGTTAAATTAAGTTTTTGAATCAAGTCATAGAAATATAAGGAATTTAAGTAATAAGCAGATATAAGTAATCCAGAGAATAGTAAAGATGATTAGAGATTTTAATGTTGTATCAAACTAGTAATCAATTTTTTAAAAAGCTGTGATCTTTTTTTTAAAATATTATTTCATATATATTTTTAAAAGGTTGAATAAATTATGTAATATTTTAATATTCTCAAGTTATACTATTGCATAGTTTAAAATATTCTTTTGTGTGTGCATAAATTGATTTTCTTTTTAAAATGTTTTTTTTTCAATTATTTTTCTGATATATATTCTTTTTTTATATAGTGCTCATTGATATTTTATATTTTCTGCAACAGATATTCTTTTTTTAATAAATTTCTAATAACCTAAACACTGAGAAAGTTGTAAAATTAATATGTAAACTAATTAACTTCATATTTTTAATTTAATTAAATTTAAATGCCATTCTTTAATTTCCTCTGTCAAATAATGAAAAATGTTAGTTACTTGTGGATCAGTGTTAAAATGTGTTCTTTATAAAAAATTTTATATAGCTTTCTTATCATTATATTCCATTACTAAGTTCATTTGAAGAATTTTATATAACTTTCTTAGCCTGTAATTCTTACATTAAGGTGATCAAGGCCAAAAAGAACAGTCTGAATAATCGCTTCCTACCATATGATGTTGTTGAAACAGAAGCTGTGTTATCTGTGGATGATGATGCCCACCTACGGCATGATGAAATTGTTTTCGGATTCAGGTCAGATCTCTGAATAATTTAAGAGGTTTTATTTAATATCTAGAAAAGGAAGCATGTCCTTTAACAAGCACAAAAATTATTTAATTTATAGAAAGGATTAAAATGAGTACTTACAATATACAGTTTATAAAGCACACACACACAAAAAAAAAATGATTATTTGATTTTGCTTTTTAGATTTTGCATATTAATTCCCTTGTGATTTTAAAGTTAGTTTTAAATACTTTATTTCAATACTCCAATTTTCATCAAAGCTACAATTTTAATATATAAGCAATGCATTAATAAATGAAAAATATTTTAATTCTGTATGAACTGAGGGACAGAATTTATCAATTTTTAATATACATAACAGTATTGTTTCCACATCTGTTATATTTTAACGAAGTTTTATGAAATTTATTTGTAATTACTTTTTTTAAATTTAGACATTAATAGATTAAAAAAAACCCTAATGTTTTATATAATATACTGAAATGCTCATTTGTATTTAAAAAAAATTCAAATTTAAGTTGAAAATGTTTTTATAAATTAAAATTTAAATTGCAGTGTTGCTTATAATTACAGTAGTTATTATTGAAGTAAATGTAATTCCTTTCTCTTTCTCAGAATAAAATGCATGATGAAAATTTCATTATTTTAAATGCTTAAACAATTAATAATTTCATTTTTTAATAATTCAGATATTTCAAAATAATAAACTAGATATTTATTTATAATTTAATTAATTGAATTTAATGAAATTTTATTCTGTTGCAGAGTCTGGAGAGAAGCTAGAGACCGCATTGTGGGATTCCCGGGCCGTTATCATGCCTGGGATACTTTGAATGGTGGCTGGCTTTACAATTCCAATTACTCCTGTGAATTGTCCATGGTGCTGACAGGGGCTGCCTTTTTCCACAAGGTAGATTTTCAGTTTTTAAAATAAAATATTCAGAAAATTATATAATTTGAATGTTTTATGTAGTTTATTTTTATTAATTATGTTTCCTTATATTTTTATTTCTTCAAAATACTAATTATTTTTTTAATTCAAGTATAATATTTTTACTTGTTATGGCTCAGTTTAGTGCTTACACTTTCAAATTAATTTTGTGTTTTTGATTATTTAAAATGACCACAGGGGATGTATAGTATTGTAAGCTGCAAGTGCATCTTTTAGATACATTCTATATAACCACTGCTCTAATTTAATCATCATCTAATCATTGAATTCCTTTGAAATGGCAATAATCTCAATGGAATTGCAGCATATTTCATTTGTAGGTTTATCACGTTATTTTAAAATGCTCTGTTAAATGAATAGTTTTAAAATTTTATTACAAATATTTCATAAATATTACTTCTTATCATTTATAGCTTTGTGGTTTTTCTCTTTACATCAGGGCTATAATCCCAGCATTGAATAAACAATGAATAGTATAAGAATTTTTAAACCCATCTAATTTTAATGCTAATACTTGTAACATATTTCAATACTACTGTGATTTTGAAAATAATTATAAAATCATATAGGTTTTAAAACATCTTTTTAAAATTTTTATTTAGATGTTTCTAATGAAACCTCGTTTCACTTACTATTTCGTTTTCATTTTTTGCATTCTTTTATATATGTACATCAAAGCCATAGAATATTTTTTTAATTGATGAAAAGTCATAAAGGGAAAAAAATTATAAAATTACTTCATTCTTATTAAAAAGAATTGTTCTTCATGAGAATTTATCTTGATATCTAAAATATTTCAAATATTTTCTCATTTGAACTTCCAAGATTTTAAAATATTGTTCAGAGTTTGTGAATTCTTCTTTTGCCTAGAATTTGACTTGAAAGTGAAAATATAGCATCTTAATTATCAGATTATTGCTAATATTCTCTTGGTATTAAATTTTAACTACCAATTATGAAATGGAATATCTTTTCAGTACTATACATACTTGTACAGTCACTCAATGCCTCAGAGTATC
Source organism: Argiope aurantia (assembly GCA_026543865.1). NCBI lineage: Eukaryota > Metazoa > Arthropoda > Arachnida > Araneae > Araneidae > Argiope > Argiope aurantia. The sequence continues at coordinate 87,781 of JAPMOR010011803.1, forward strand.
CGAGATAAAGTAGATGAATATATGAATTGTGAAGACATAGCCATGAATTTCCTAGTCTCACATGTAACTCGGAAACCACCTCTTAAGGTATGTCAAAAATTTCATAAATATACAAATAAAATTAATTCTGCATGTACTATTTTTATATGATAGTCAAATTTCTGAATTTTTGTTAATATTCATGTCAAAGAAGATTCTGCATCTGTATAATTTAAAAAACAACAACAACAACAAAATGAAGTTTCAATATTCTGAAATTTAGAAGATAGATGAGCAGAATATTTATGTCTTTAATAGTGTTGTAATGATATTGAACTGTTTCCATTAAAGAGATTCATGTACACAATAAATGAAACTTAAGTAAATAAAAAATGTTAAGTAATAAAATAACATGGCATTAATATCGGACAATTTATTCAAATCAGAGATAGTAAGTTATATCATAACAATTTATCTGAAATCAAATATAACCAGCGTCCCCAGTGATTAATCGTCAATAAATCTCAATTTTAAGAGCAATAATTATCATTTCAATTCTCCCCTCCATATTTTATCAAATAAAATTGCATTTTGAAAATGAGTGACATATGCAGACTGTTGGATCTGCAGAATATATGATTAGTTCAGAAATAAGTTAATTTTTAACTTGCATAGCATGACTTTTTGTTTGTCAGTAAAAATCGTTTAAATCTGTGTGAATTAATGTAAAGGAATGCAGGAAAGGTAATCAGCATTTAACTATGAATTTAATTTTGTAATTAAAATGAATGAAATGTTTTTAAAAATAGAATACTAAAACCTTTCTTTATTCAAGTTAAAGATACAATAAGTAAACACTCAATAATTAATTATTGAATTATTCAAAACTAATATATAAAGAAGTCAAGATATTAAAGATGCAATTTTTTTTTCATGTAATAAATTAGAATTAATGCTGGAAAAGTAATGAATAATTACATTACATGAAGGCAGAAATTTTACTATACTATATGAATTTAAATTGCGTAATTTTTATTATATATATTTTTTTTCTTTCTTTTTTGTGCAATGTGGCAAGAAAATTAGTTGAAGTCTTAAAAAAGCCAATTTTTAATTATCACTTTATTCTCATTATTCTAAATGTACATATAAACTTTTTCTTCTTATTTAGGTGACTTCCCGCTGGACATTCCGCTGTCCTGGCTGTCCAGTCTCTCTGTCAGAGGAAGATTCCCACTTTCAAGAGCGTCATCGTTGCATCGAACACTTCTCTCAAGTTTATGGTTACATGCCTCTGCTCAACACACAATTCAGAGCGGATTCTGTGCTTTTCAAGACACGGATTCCACATGATAAGCAAAAATGCTTCAAATTCATTTGAACCAGCTTAATAGCATAAAACCTCTCACACTTGAATGAAGATTTTTTATTTAAAATTTGACAATGATAATTAGCTGTCATCTTTACTTTCTGAGACATGAAATATGGATTATTCAAACTGATTGTACTGATCACATATGGCTATAACTGCACTATAAGTAAGGATTAAAAAAAAAAACTTGAATACCATAATATAGAAAAAAAGTTTAATATATTGTTAGCATACATAACAATTGCTCTATATGACTTTTTTTGGTCACTATAAAAGTGATAATCTAATTATAAACTTTAATCATCAATATTATAATCCATTTTATTGCCACTTGATGCAATCATTGATATTTCTTTATGATTTATAGAAGATAAAATTATATATTTTCTTTGTATATGTTAGATCTACAAACATAATTTATATTTAATAGGAGACATTAACAAGTTTGTAAAATCCCTGACTCTTTTAGTTGGAGATTCTGTTTTTGTAGGTTACCATTGAGATGCTGTCTATGTTATCAAGAATAATCAATTAGAATAATTATTGCATACAAATAACACAAATTTAATTTTTTTTCTCTATTATTGTCTTTATTTTCCTCTTTCTTTTATCATTTTTTGCAAAGCATCCTTAGCCATTTGTAATCAGGGCAATCAGTTTTAATTATACTATGCAAATAGTAACCATTTTTCAAAAGTCAAAGTCATTAATTTTTTCAATCAGAAAGTTAATATGAATATTTTAAAATAAATTGTTTTGTCTATGAATGCATGTTTAGCAAATATTGTTATGCTGTTTTA
>JAPMOR010011810.1:0-16429 GCA_026543865.1 Argiope aurantia
GACAATCAATTGAGAAAAGAGTTTTATTTATACTTCAAAAAGCAGATCTGAGAATGGAAAAAATGCTTTTACTCGTTTGAAATCCATTTCAAGTTATCAACAGTTTTTTTAATTAAAAGGTAATAAAAATCATTTAATCTGTAATATTCGATTATGTGGATATTTTTAATTGAATGAAGTGGTTTATATGATTTTTTTTTCATGAAATCAAAGGAATGAATATCCGTTTGCATTTTTGATGTAACAAAGATTTTTGAGTTTCATTTACATTAGTTCTTCTTTAAATGGTTAAAACAATACTGTATCGAAATTTCTAAGCAAAATCAGCAAAAGAATGATACATTGCAACAAAAGAACAAACAGCGATAGAACGATAGCATTAGAACTTTCAAAACAATTTAACACAATTTCTTCATTTAAAGTATTTTCCAAAAATCTTCATTTAATTTCTTTTCGGTAAAAGAATGTCTGTATTTAATTTTCATCTTGTCCTCTCTACTATTAAAAACAAGACAACGTATCTATTATTTATCTGTTGGCGCATTACAGAACAGATAATTTGGCATAAAGTCACCAAATTTGGAAGAAATATACTTAATGATATGAGATTATAGATCTCGAAACAATTTTTTTCAAACCTTTAGTTAGAATTTGTTACAAAGGAACGGAAATGTTAGTGATATTTATTTTTTAAAATAACGTATTTCATATTCTGGAGCAGATTTACTTTTGAGCTATACGAGCTATAGCTTAATAGTTCTCTTTTTTGGATGTGCCTAAAATTGTGCATATGCACAAGCGTACTATTTAAATCGACTTATAAAGGAACTTATTTTTCAAGTAGCTTAGGGCCTCATCAAGTCTATATACAGCATTGTTTACATTTCTTTCCGATTACCTTAAAAGTGCGGACTTCATATATCTACAAAGTTTCTTTATGATAGCCTTCTACATATCAAAGATATCAATAAAATACATCTTTCGTGACATAAAAATGACATTGACAGTTTATTAGCAAATTTTATTTGAATTTCATTTAAAAATAAATCGTTTTGAAAGCAGTGCAATTTTGCTTCGAAAATATTTTATCTGCAATTTTAATGGGTGTGGTTATATTAAACTATTTTTCCACTTTCAAACATGTAATTATCTTAGGAACATTTCATGATTTTAAATTTTCAAATAGTTAAGACAAAAAAAACCCTCCAAATATTTTATAATTTGTGTGTGTAGATCAGGTTTGTAATCTTGTTAAAACTTGAATCACACATTTTGTTAAAAAAATATTTGAAAACTATGCCCTTTTTTTATTTAAAAGATACTATGAAGTATCAAATTAGCATAGAAGTTGCAGTTCTCGGTGCAAGTATCTAGCCATTTGTATATCTGTCTATGATGCACTCTTGGCAGTATTTTAATTTTATAATTAGATAAATGCAGGAAACAGCCCACTTTTCAGTGAATTTGCAGATTTACTGGAAATCTTTTTGAATCTTGTCTGTGAAGGTGAGCAACGAAATTGCGCACCTGCAAGATGCTGGTAAAAAAAAAAGTGCATACGAAAAAGATGGAACATAAGTTTTAAATGTCACTGAAAATCAATTCCTAGTACGGCATAAATTACCAGAAAATAAAGGCATCACGTATTTCATTTTGTTTGATGTTTTATTTTGCTCTTGGGGAGCGGAGAGAGATTTTGTATGCTTTGCTGCATTTGAGACAATCCGTTTTCGCTTTAATTGCACATGCGTCTGCAAATCTTTTATAATTCTAAATATTTTATTTATTTTTTGGACTTCTAAACTCCAGTATATTTTTAAAGAAATTTGGTGTGTGTGTATTTAATTTTAGAAAGTTTATATATATATATATATATATATATATATATATATATATATATTAAGATCATTGTTTGTTTCAAATGTTTCAGAATATTCATGATAAAGCTTTTTCATTTTTAACCTTTGCTTTTGTTGGCGCAATTTTTAAGATTTTGTCACTTTCTCTTTATGACTCGTTTGTTGTGATTTATATTTTTTTCTTTACATGTTTACTGTTTTACTGCACTTTATAAATGATTTCTCTGTAGTGTGCTTTTCTGTAAATCCGTCTGTTTTGTAGAGTGTTTTTACATCACTCATGTCGTAGCATGTATAATATATATAAATTTACTTAGTTTTGTCCTATTTTAAAGCAACTTTAGGGTTAGTTTGGATGGGATCCTATTATTTTAAACCACGTACGATGACGATACCCTCTTCAAACTACCATGGGCCGCGGTAGCCTGGTGATAATGTCTCGGCTTTGGTAGAGAAGGGTTTCAGGTTCGTGACCCGAAGAACCGTAGTGTAAAGGGGTCCATTCCTCATGACCAAACGTCCTCCCGCTGGTGTGGCATGGCGTGGAGAGGGGGGTGCCAGCTCAGGTGTCGTCCTCGTCATCTGCCCGCTGTTCAAAATTACGAAGTCCGTCCCAAAATAGCCCTAGCGTTGCTTTAAACGGGACGTTAATATAACTTAACTCAAACTACCATATCACACCAGCGGAAGGTCATTTAACCCTGATCTTCATCATATCCTCTTGTACGGCTGTGCTTCTGTTGAATCAGGTCTTAAGCCTGGAAGTCTCCAAAGCCGGAAAGCATACAACCAGGTCATACCACCATACCACAGATTCCTTGTAGGTTTTTGAGAATATTTGCATTATGCGTGTCGTAAAAAGTATAATTAATCAATTTGTCTGATTTCTAGACTATTTTGCATAGTATTAACAATATAATAACAATGCAACATATGTAACAAAGTAATTTATAATTCATTAAGCATTATTATATAAAAAAAAATTTTATATAGAATGAAAGGTTCAAACAGCATCCATTGATGCTAGATACGCAATAATGGTTCCGTTTTGGTTCCTCCAAACTATGAATCTTATTTCTATCTTTTCAAGATACTGCATAAATAAAATCATACGTTGTGGAAGAAAAAAAAACTCTTCATGTTGATAGAACCACAGCATTTTTTTTTTCAATACTGTGGCATAATATTAGCAGGCGAAAGGCGATTTAATTTGTTCTTCGTTTTGTTTATTCATTTATTATTGATTTTAAACGATTTGAATTCTCATAATTGTATTTTAATTACAAAATATTAAATTCCGAAAGTTTTCAGTTTATAAAAATATTTGATTGCTTTTTTTGAAAAAAGTATATACTGAAGCATATTAATTTCGAAATAATGAAACATTTTTTTTAACTGCTCTCTAATTGCTATTCATTTTTTAATGTTTTCATAAGATCAATTTTTAAAAAATGTATATCTTAAAGCTTTATATAGTAACTTTACAAGGTTTTTTTTACGGAATAATTATATAATGTGGGAATTTATCAAAGCATAAGTGTCAAAATCATGAGAAAATTAATCCTGTTTTTTACAAAGTAACTTGTCATTTTCAACAATTAATAAAAATAATCCTTTACAATAAAAAAAATTGCACTATTTATTGAAGATAAACATTTATTTGGAAAAAAATCATTAAATTTTCAACCTTCCATGAAACTAAGAAAAACATGTAAAAACGTATCGTTAAAACATTTTTTTTAAGCTTACAAAAAATTATCAATATTATTTTATATTAGGTTTGCATATTACTTTCTAAATGGGAGTTACAATTTCTTAAGCCACTAGTTTTTTTTTTCTTTTAATCATATAACATAATAATACTTGTTTATTTCTGGTAAACACTTTAATATTGCTTTACAGCCTATTCTAAAACATAGTTTGAGCTTTTTTTTTCCATCTTATGAAGCAATCTTGTTAAAGTATGTGCATTTTAGAAACTGTGATACGGGCTAAAAAGAAAAAAAAAGGAAACTACCTTATCTCTTATCTGTTCTGAAATTGATTTAGTTTATTTTTAGTCTCGTTATTTAGTTAATTGTTTTATTCAATTTATCAAGTCATAGTTTATTCTTTCATTTTATAACTTATATCTGCTCCACATACTTTTCATACATTGGAAGATACATTTATTAGAGTTTAACAAGAATAATAAAAACAGCATAAATATCAAATTTTTTTTCGAAGCCGGGTGTGAGAATAGGACTTGTTTTCGGTAAAAATTCATAAGAGGCTTAGCTCTACTATCAGTTAATTCAAAATGCCTTTAATTAATGCAACTTTAATGCATTTATGGATCATTATTCTGAATAATCCGTTAAAATATTACAGTTCTTCACATTTTAAGAATTTTCCAATTTCAGTGGAGGATCAGAAAGAAGAATTTAGGCGCAGAAGGCCTGTTTTCCATTTCTTGCAATATCATTATAAAACATCGCTATGGAAAATATATTAAATTTTTTTATGAAGTAGAAGTTCGTAGAAACATTGGTTTATTATAGTTATTCATAAAACTATGAAGAAGGAATTGAAATATGTGCAAGTCCTCTTTATTTCGATTTGATGTAGAATTCCAGTTTCTAAAATATACAATTCATAGATCAATTCTATAAGTGTATTTATTGAGATGTGTATGCACTTAGGAAATAAGATTGCTATTTAAATGCTGTTGACCTGAAACTTACGAGCTGAAAATTTCTTTTTGAGTCTAAAGTGAAAGAATTTTTTTTTTTTTTTACAATCCCAATTTTGCTGGTGCGGGGAAAAATATAAAAGTCAAATGGAATGTTAATAAAATGTCAATAATGGAATATTTTATTCTTCAATCCAGAATTAAAATTTGTTACATTTTCATATAATCATACATGGATAAGAAAGTAGATTTTGATTTTAAAATGTTGGACACCATGGTTGGTTGGTTTCCCATGCAATGATTGATTTTTAAACAATATTTAATTTCGCGATTGAAGTATTTAATATTTAACTAAATATTATTCTATAAAATTTTATTTCGTATGTAATTTATTAAGTTTTTGCATAACTTAATTACTAATTTATATATATAATAAAACTAATTAATAATATTTTTTTTTCTTTATTTTAGACTGAACTGCAGTTTAAATCTCGTTTGATGGAGTGTTCATCTAAATCATAGAAGCGAAGGATTAATTGATGTTGGTGCCTGGTGAGTACATTTTATCGAATTTAAATAATTTTAATTGTGATATGTTTCTTTTTTTGTTTCATAAGTGTTATTGCTGACTGGTATTAACAAAAATAGCTAAAAGCAATTATCGCCCAATTCCTTCACAGCAAGTATTTTCTATTTAAGATGGCTTAAATTGCTAATTAAGAAAGCTTTACGGAGCATTGAGAAGCTTCTATTGATGTCGAAAGTAATTGATAACTGTCAGAAATGATTAACACTAATTTTTTTTTATAAAAGCAATCAAAACAACATAAAATTTTAAAGATTTTTATTCTTTACCTTCATGTGAAAATAATATTACTTATTCCTTTTCAATGACAAAACAATTGATGAATAAAAAGTCAATTGCCGATGCATAACAACAGTGTAAGAAGCTATATCCTGAAACGAACTTGTATGTATGTTTACCGAATTGTTGGTGATAATTTATTCGTTACATAATGTATTTTTAAATATATTTTTCATGTCATTGTTTTGGGTACTTTTGACATGAAATTTATCCTTAAATCTTTGAAGTCCGTGTAATTTGACTGTTTTTCTTGATAATATTAGTGTACTTCGTAATTCCGACAACTAGCGGTAGATGAAAAATGAAAACGGAAATTATAAAATTATATCATTAATTTAATTAGTTTATATTAGTTAACTAAAATATTTTTTATTCTTCTTTCTTCAGTTATCTACATCAAACATATTTAATGAGTGCAAAACAAATATAAAAAAATTCTAACTAAAGGTGAAAAAATATTTAAGGAGATATAAGAATTTTAAGCTACTTTATTCTGATTTCTAATATAAACCAGCAAAATGTTGCCATTATCTGAGACATTTATAATCTTACACCAATTAAAATTAATTTACCAACGAAATAAAGATGTTCAAAAGGTGATAGCATTTAGAAATTATTTATTAAGCTAATGAAGACATATAACCTTATCCATCCCATGTTAACAAACCGAAGTAAAGATTTATCAATGCTAACTGAGTATTTTATAATATAAATGAAGAAGGAACACACAAACATGACATTAAATTTAAATGTTCCACTGGGGAAAATGATTCACTTCAGATATAAGAATAATTCCTAATACTGTACATGTATAAAAATTAAAAATGAAGGGAATATTAAGATAAAATATTGAATTTTGTAATAATCGCTTCATTAAAATATCATAAATGGCAAAAATGAAAGTTTCTAGCGAAGCATCATTATCAGCAGGCAATAGCAACATAAAGGAGAAGGAGGGCAAAAAGGATATAGATAACCCGTGTACATCAGCATGAGGACGAGAAGTTGCCATATAAGTAAGTTATTTCTTCCCTGGTGGGTACAATAATAGTATGGAGATGAGTTACCTTTACACCAATGGCGGAACATATTGCATAAGCGGGAGGTAAAGGCATGAATTGCGCTATGTGTATGGGAGGGGGGGAATATTTTGCGTACATTTAACATATTAATCACCATGACTTTCCAGTCATTCTGATCATCTTGTACGCTCAAGCAGAATAGGAAGTAATTATTTTTTTGGTTACAATAGGTCTTTAGAGACGTTGTGAAAACAAAGTCTTTATATGCTTATGTCACATTTAAAGCTGGTTCTGATAAAGGGATGAATAATTAAAACTATCTTCTTGAGCCATTGTCGAACTTAACCATTGATGACCAGGTGATAAAAGCATATTATGCCAGGCTAAATTTAACTTCATTATGCCCCTAGTCAGCTGTTGATGTAAGTATATATCCATAAACGTAAAGTGGAAAAAAGACGACTTTGAAAAGATGCTGTTATATATACATTTCCACTAGTAGTTGTTCCTAAGTTTTTTATATGTATGTATGTTTTCTCGGGAATGATGTTTGATGGCACAATTCAAATTTTAGGTGAGAGTAGAAAGGTTATGATTACATAGTGAAAGTTTTAATGCATTACTGTAGTCAGAGCTCTAATGTTAAGTTGAAATAAACCTCAATTTCAAGAACATTTTTAGCAGCAGAGAAAAAAATCCTTTTAGCTTGATTTTTTTTATGGAATCATTATGTTAAAAAGTCAAACGATACGAAGAAACCAAAATTTGGATTTTAAAAATTGTAACATACTTTTATTTAAATGAAATATTTTACCTTTAAAATATTACAATAAAATGTCTAAAAACTAATGAATAATAATTATAAATATAAGCCAGAAGAACTTTTTATTATTTTAAAATTTGCTTTTATTGCACATTCTATAAATATTCCCAACATATGGATAAGATATTTTCTCACGCACAAGTAAATATATGTTATCAAATCTTTTAACCAGTATAATGATAAATATTTCCTTTATTATTAATGAATGTTTATATGTTAGTAATGCATTACAGACAAAATAAATTATAAGCTAAACATTTTAAGTAATCTTTCATTAGAATATTCTCTATTTGTACAGTTAGAACTTCAAAAGAGTATCAAACTTCTTTTACGTTTAATACCAGAAATATGACCAAATCATTTCCAGAAGACAATATTTAACTCTAACATAAAGCTTTTCTATGTAAGTGATTGAGTTTTTGATTCCTTGCTTCATTTCCTGATATATTTAACATTGAAGAAGCTTTATTTTTGGGGATTTTTTTTCTTTGAATGGAAACGAAACAATTCGCGATGATAATCTGTTTCATCGAAATGCTGAGAATATATTAAAATATTTGCAATATTTAAAAGATATTTTCCATTTACATTTACAAATCCAGATTTTTCGATATCAAGATACTTAGAAAAGCAGTTAAAGGAATAGCTTTGAATTTCTATTTTCGCGAATACACCTGGCATTTCATTACAAGATAATCCGCATTTTAATATTAAAATAAAACATAGATAACTACGCTTTAGAAAATCGATTATGAATAAATGAAAGTATCATTTTGATTAATAGTCTAGAGATATGCTTCGTGATGAAACGCGAATGTTGTAAGCGTATTCATAATAAAACAAAATTTATCTATTATACTTGAAGTTTGTTTAGAAGATAAAAAACATGCATAGCCACACCAAATACAAAGAAATAGCTTTATTTCCTGTCAAATTGCTTATTTACCCCATTTTTTTCTAACAGATTATGTTACTTATTTTCATTTACAAACACCTATTTGTATGCAGAATATATCACTAATAGTCTGAAAATCTTGGAACTAAACTGAATGAGAATAAACAGGAAAAAAATTGAATTGAAAATAAAAGCCCTATAAGATAATAAAGTTAAAACTTATGAGCAATACAAAGATGATGCAAATTAAGGTGCAATTAATGAGAACTAATCGGATATTCTCACACTTTCTGCAGGCAAATTTTTAACTTTAAACCGTGTGAAACTGCAATAAGCTACGAAATAAACCGCACAATAACGGAATGCTTGGGGGGGGGGGGGATACTATTGTCACAGCACTTCAAGCTCATGGTCTAAAATCACATCCGCTATAATATTAAACCCACTGTAATAAAATCAATCCCGATAAAGACTAAGAATTCTCGCATAAATCAAAAAAAGAAACAGTAATTTTACCCAAATTTTCATATCAATTTTCACTATAACGAGTAAACGCAATAATGTGATTTTTTGTAAGATTGGTATATATAGATGCTCATTTTCTCCTTCTCAGTCCCCTTCAGTCTGAAGTAGAATCTGCCGTTATGTAAGCTGCCAAAGCTGCGCATGCGTAGCTGCTAGACGTTTACGTCACATATATTCTATAGGATTGTAGATCCTTCCTATGCTGTTCCTAAATCCTAACCTTCCTTCCTTTTCTTAGTTAATCATTTACTGTAATGTGTCCGTGTGTATGCTGTTGTATAAATCAATCCTTTTGATGTTTTGCAATATTCGCTGCGTAAATCACCAATAATGTTTTTGTAAATGTAAATAAACTCCATATCTATTGTAAAATAATTCAGGGCGAGTACAAATGATTTACTCGATTTGAAAAATTCCTGTTTTCGAAACTACTGCACATATTACAATAAGTGAGTAATACATGAATTTAAAGAGAAATGTTACGATTTTTTTTTTCAGTTACAAATATTTGATGTGTAACCTTCTTGTTACAGAGCACGAGTCCAATCTGTCATCCATTTCGTTTCAAACATTTTGTAACATCACTCTGTCAATGGTTCTGAATGCTGCACAAACGCTTTCTTTCAGTTCTGGTAGTATTTTCGGCTTTGGTGGTGCATAAAGAATGTCTTGTCTCAATGATTTCTTTTGTGGGATTATGTCAAAGATAACAGACAAAACAAAATGCTAAAAAATGTTTGGAAAGAATTGGATTATTGGGACGCATCTTATGTAACAAGAGGGTCACACATTGGACATTTATAACGGAAAAAAAACTTGCTTGAATTTAAAGAGAAATATATCAATCCTTATTGTAATATGTGCAGTTGTTTCGAAAATATGATTTTTAAAATCGGGTCCAACATTTGTACTCATCCTGTATTTATTTTCCAGGGGATATTTATAATCGCTTATTAATATTTCACAATTAACGGCAAAGGACTCGACATAATTTTTTTTTCAATGAAAGTTTGTCTACGATTAGTTACAATTCCCGTCTCCTCATAACCAAGTTAAAATATTCCTCAACCAGACGACTGCGCTAATTTATCTTATCAATTATTCCACCGACTCCTCCTCTTCTGCAAACGTTTACCCTTGTGGAAACCTCGAAATTTGCTTCAAAAAGGGGCGAATCTAATTTCCTGGACTCTTCTGCAACAGAACTGAAGCGAGGCCATCAATTCCATCGCGTAATATTTTCGACGGTTGCTCAAAAAGAGAGTGCTCTCTTCGGGAGAAATTCGTTACCAAAGGCAAAACTATTAATATCAATTAAGAACCGATTTAAAAGCAAGGGGTAGAATATATTTTCTTCCATTAATAGTGCGAATGGGCTCGTTTTGTATCCGACTCCGGCAGCGTGTCAGCAACTGGTAAATGCTCCCCGCGAGATTAAAGAAAGGGGAAGATGGAAAAGGGGGGAAGGGGATGGTAAAACGAAATATTCCTACCAGTGGGAATTCGCGATTTAATCACCGAACGCGGACGGGCCGTCATATTTTTCTCCCGCGTCTACCAGCCATCAAGACACTCTCCCTCGCGATTCATAATGTAAGGTGCTATGAAATTCCACTTTCGGCTAAGTCTCATTTCCTACCCGGAAGCCTTTTTTTTTTTATCATCCCTATACCAGGACTTGTATTGTTTCTTGTGAAAGGCTTGGTTCTTTATGGACTATTGATTGTTCATATGGCTTTGATGTCGTTGTCTGTGGAAATAATGAAAAACTACTAGCCAGAAAGAAAAAAAAAATGATGTAGAAGGTGCCTCAGTTGAAGATGCGGTTGTTTCTTACCTGCGTTTTTTCAGCGTGTTCGAAGGGAAAACTGTTTGCCGACGGATTCTAAAACTCTTCGTGATTTGAGCATGCTTTTGGATGGGTTTAATTCGAACAAAGAGGGATATTTACATTTAGCAATAAAGTAAATTCGGATTCACGAGGATTGAGTTAAAATAAAATAATACTGTCCGAAGCGGCACGATACTTACATACACATGAAAAATAACAACAAAATAGTATTTTATGGTTCGGAAATAAAGATCAAAGAATGGTGAAACATTTCGGGAATGCGCTCATTCTTTCGCATCTCTCCTCTCTCTTAGTGAGAAAGAATCGCCGAAAAGTGGTAGTCTCAGAATACTGAAACGAACAGTACAAAGTAATTCAAATCTTCTTTTTGGCATGGTACATGTGAAATATTTGATCTAATAAAAATAAAATCTTATTCGGTTTATTATTATTTTTTTTCAAAAATTTAAAATTCAAACATTTGTATTGTGTTCGAAGCGAGTATGCATTATCGTCTGACTTTAAAAAAGTGGGATATGAGTAACTTTAAAAAATAAATACCTCATTTAACTAGTTAATAAGAAATTAACTTTCTATTATAACTATTAAGCAAATGATAATCAAAAATAACATGCGGTAGATGAGATGTAAGCAAGTGACTTGAGTATTATACATATATTGTCACGTAGATACTTTAGTATAGAACTTAATGACACACACAAGAGGTAGAGCTAAACCAATTAATTAACTGAACTCAGAACTGAGAATACAGTAACTGACAAATCTTCTGCTTTTGTATAAGCAGAGAAAGTTCCAGAATACTCTTCTGGAGACAATAAGAAAAGTCCAGAACACTTGTCTGGTAAACTAAAGAAATGTCCAGTATCTTCTGGAACAGGAAATAAAGGAAAACATAAAATCAAGGAATTAAGTATTTATATATACTATTAATCGCATTGTCTCTAGCGGGATTCGAACCCAGGTCTCTTGATCACGAGACCAGTGCCATGACCATTCGGTCATGGAGATTCGACAGTCTTTCTTCAATGCGGCATTTCTCTCTCCATAGAAGAACAGCGTCTCGATGTTATGACATTTCATTGTGTGGTTCTAGCTCTCGATCGAGTCACAGGGCCAGTATAAGTTGTCGTGTCTTCATGGTGAGTAGTCTCTTGAGAAGTGTCTCTTTCCGGAACCTCCATTATTTTATAAGAATGTTGGTCGTCTTGTTCTTCTGGGTCATAGTATGGTTTCATGCGTAAAACGTGGACAACTTCTTTCGGATTCCGCCTTCTAGAATTAGGATCGAAATTGGCTACTTCATAGGTGACGTCGGACAACCGCCTCAAGATAAGGGCCGAAGTACCTCTTGAGTAGCTTCTCAGAAAGACCCTTTTTACGAACTGGAATAAAACTCCACACCAAATCCCTTGGTTCGTATGCCACCATCCGATGTTTGGAGTCATAATGCCGGCGATCTTTCTGCTGAGCCTCGAGAGTTCGTGCACGAGCTAATTGCCTCGATTCTTTTGCCTTATTGATCAGATGGCTAACGTAATCGTCTTCTTGGCTGGACTCATTGGGGCAGAGAGGAAACATCGTATCCAACGGCATTTCAGCTTCTCGCCCATGTAGGAGGTAGAAGGGCGTAAAACCTGTCGTGTCCTGCTTGGCAGGGTTGTAGGCGATTGTGATGAACGGCAATATCTGGTCCCAGTTCTTCTGTTCGACATCAACATACCTAGAAAGCATATCTGCTAGCGCTTTGTTGAATCATTCTGTAAGGCCATTTGTTTGCGGATGATAGGCTGTTGTCATTCGATGAGTGATATAGCACAGTCGATTAATATCGGATACCAGCTTGGACTGAAAAACTTGCCCACGGTCTGTAATGATAACTCGTGGAGCTCCATGCTTCAGGATTATGTCCTCTCGTAGGAATTTGGTAATTTGGGTAGCTTCCGCCGTCGGTAAGCTCTGGTGACTGCGTACCGTGTCAAATAATCGGTGCATATTACAATCCATTTGTTGCCTTCGTCAGATTTTGGAAATCGTCCTAGCAGGTCGATTTCGACGCGATGGAAAGGAGCGGCAGCTGGTGGAATAGGCACGAGATGACCTGGTGGCTTCTGAGGAATAGATTTTTTCCTTTGACATTCTCGGCTGTGCATCGCATATCTTCGAACATTTCTGTACAAACCTGGCCAATGGAATCGCTTTCTTATTCTATCATAAGTCCTGGTGAATCCTAGATGTCCGGCGGTAGGGTCATTATGGAGAGATTCTAGAACACTGAGCCGTAAATGCTTCGGGATCACTGGTAGAAATTTCTTTCCGGACGGATCAAAATTCTTCTTGTAATTCTTCCTTCGACTACTTCAAAGTTTCCCAGCCTGCTTGCTTCGGTACTTTGTTGCTCTCTTATTATTCTTGCCAATTCCATATCTTTCATCTGTTCTTCTGAGAGATTAGTGAATAAAGTGGCACCAATGGAGTCCCCAGACCATGAAGCATCGACTTTCAATGGGTTTCTGGACAGACTATCAGCATCTTTGTGTTTCCTTCCACTTTTGTACACCACTGATTACGTTGTATTTTTGGAGTCGCAGCGCCCATCTAGCAAGTCTTCCCGAGGGAGGCCTTCAGTCCTGTCAGCCAAAACAGGGAATGATGGTCGGTGACGATCTTGAAAGCCTTTCCAAAGAGATATGGCCTGAAACTTAGTTATAGCCCATATGGCCGCAAGACATTCTCTTTCAGTTGTGGAATAGTTTTTCTCAGCCTTCGTCAGAGTCCGAGAGGCATAAGCTATTACTTTTTCCTTCCCATCTTGGATTTGGACTAATACTGCACCAATTCCGTATCCACTTGCGTCGGTGTGAAGTTCCGTTGGTGCAGTTTCGTTACAAAGACCTAAGACAGGATCGGAGGTAAGATCTTTCTTCAAGTTATTAAAAGCTTCCACTTGTTCAGGTCCCCAATAGAATTTTGTGTCCTCCTTCAGTAACAACTGTAGAGGTTCGGCTTTATGGCAAAAATCCTTGATAAATCGGCGATAGTAAAAGCAAAGTCCCAGAAAGATTCTGATGTCATGGATATTCCTAGGAACAGGAAAGTCATTCACGGCCTTCATTTTTTTCTGGGTCCGGCCGTACGCCATCACTGGATACAAGGTGCCCCAAGATCTTTATCTCTTGTGCTCCAAAGCGACATTTTTTTGAATTAAGGATAAAGCCGGTGTTCTGTATACACTGAAGGACGGTATTCAAGAAGATGTTCATCGAATGTTTTTAGAACACCACAATGTCATCTAAATAGCAAAGGCACATTGTCCATTTTAAATGTCGCAGAAGATTATCCATCATCCTTTCAAAAGTTGCAGGAGCATTTCATAAGCCAAATGGCATCACTTTAAACTCGTATAGTCCCTCAGGTGTAATAAAAGCCGTTTTCTCACGATCGGCTTCATCGACTTCTATTTGCCAGTAACCGGAGTAGAGATCCATAGACGAAAAATATTTTGCCCCCTTCAGGCAATCCAAGTTGTCGTCAATACGTGGCAATGGATACAAGTCTTTCTTGGTAATTTTATTGAGTCGGCGATAATCAACACAAAAACGCTAGCTTCCATCTTTTTTCCTGACCAAGACGACTGGAGATGACCATGGACTTTCTGATGGTTGAATGATGTTTTTCTCTAACATTTTGGTTACCTCCTCACTGATAATGCGGCGTTCGGATGGGTACACCCTGTAAGCTCTCTGACTAATAGGTAAGTGGTAGCGTGTGTTTATTAGGTGTTTAACATTGAGTTGGTTTCCGTTCTTGAACGTCCTTTCTTGATCGAAAATTTCTGAAAATCTCTGGAGTAGATGAAACATCCTTTCTTTTTGGTCGATCCTCAAATCCGGAGCTATCATCGTGGTATAATCGATGACACCCAACTTTGCCTTTGAAGTGGTCGTGGAATAAGGCGATCCCTCATCTATGGTATTTACGCAGTCTTCGTGTAAAGGTTCGGTATACCCGATGTACATGCCTTTAGGGATGATCTGAGGTTCTCCTTGTCCATTGGCAACCCATAGTTCGGCTTTTCCATTAAGGAGCGTAACTATAATAGACGGAATAGCAACTTCCTTGTTCAAGAGGAGCATCCTATTTCCCTCTACTATTACGTCGATAGCTCGAAGGTTCTTACGGCCTAAGACAGTAATCTTTCTGATTGAACGAGCAGGTACTGTATAGTCTTCTGTCGTGAATAAACGGCTGGAGTCTGGAGTTTGGGATTCTCGAAGGACGTCTTGAAACAAGAGCTCCGAACGGCCACAATCTATAACAGCTTGAGAAGCGCCCAAAAAGTCCCAACCAAGAATGATATCGTGACAACATTGCGGCAAAACAATAAATTCAAAAGCTTGAGGTGGGCCATTGATTTCGAGACGAAGCGTACATTTTCCTACTGGTCTCACGTAATTTCCATCGGCGACTTTTAAAAGAACATTGTTAGTTGTAGGAAACATAACTTTCTTCAGTAGGCGACGATACTTCTCCGAGATTACAGAAAATGAGGCTCCAGAGTCCACAAGGGCAGGTACTGGCTTATTGTCGACGATTACTTCTATGTTGTTTCCGGTCATCTTTGCGGCACAATATTGCGGCATCGGAGGATTTTTGTCACTAGCGGCCTCACCCCCAAGGAAGGTCGCACCGCTTAGTTTTCCTCATTTCTGCGGCTAGGAGATTGACTGGATCTTCTATATGGCGACGGAGATCTATAGCGGCTTGTCGGCGATCGTCCTCGTGATGGGCTGGGTGACAAACCTCGGGCTGTTGGTCGGCTGTATTCGTCGGCATAGCGTTCCTCATTCGACTGTGGACGGCCGAAATCTCTCCTAATAGCCCGATATGCCTCAAAAATTGCTTTGCGATCTCGGCAATATCGAACTACTTGGCCAGGGCGGCCACAATGGAAACAGACGAGTCTTCTATCGGGAATGTGCCAGACATCCGTCTTCCTCTGTGGTTGCTGTGCTACGGGCATAGGTCGTCTGGCAACGTCAGCATAGGTAGGTTGGCGTCTTGGTTTGACCTTTGTCCACTCTGGTGTTGTCTGTGACAAAGGAGCGAAAGCATTTTCCACTTCCTCTCGAACAACGGCTTCAATGCCTTTGTCCTGGACTTCGGGATCGACTACTGGAGACATAAGGCGCTGGACCTCCTCCCGCACTATTTGACGTATCAGTGATGCCACATCCAGTTTTTCGTCAATTGCAGCCATTGGTATCACATTCGGGAGTCTCAAATTTCCTACCATGGATCCTCTTTTGCTGCATTTCTTTGATTTTTCTACACCATTTTATAGTCCCCTGTAGTGGTTATTTCTTTCGTCAGAAGTGCCTTGTAAACATCTTCGGCGACTCCTCTCATCAGATGAGACACTTTCTCTTCTTCTGACATACCTGGTTTGACTTGATGGTATAATCCCAACACGCTTTGGATGTATGATTGCGTGCTTTCGCCAGGTTTTTGAGCTCTATACTTGAGCTCATATTCTGCCCTTTTTACATAGTGCCGTGTTTCTCCAAATGCTTCTTTTAACATTGATTTAAAAACATCCCAGGAAGTCAATTTTTCCTCATTATTTTCGTACCATTGCTTCGCTGTGCCGTGCAGAAAAAAGAACACATTTGCGAGACAAGTCATGTCATAACATCTGTTGAATTTTGATACTTTGTCGTATTCCTTCAGCCATTTGTTTGGGTCTTGTCCTACGTCTCCTTTAAATACAGAGGGATTCCTGTATTGTTGCTGTGCTGATGTCATGATGATCGGTTTTGTCTCTGGTTCCACAGACATTTCCCTTGTCTTTCTGGATGGTGGATTATAAAGTCCAAATTCTGGTTCAAGGCCTTTAAGGCGATCGCTTCTTCGTAATTGC
>JAPMOR010011813.1:0-14807 GCA_026543865.1 Argiope aurantia
TTTTTTTAAATGTCGATTGTTTAAAATTTTACATATTTAATCATTAGTATTACTCTGAATAAATTTTCTTTTTGTCTCGAAAATTCATAAATTAAAAATGTAACATTATATCATTAATATTAAAAAATAATTCCCTCGGTTTTTAAAATTTCCGAGACATTTATCGTACTTAAAATATGACTAAAAATCTTAGCTTAAATATATATTTATTAAAAAAAAATAATGTTGTTATTTCAAATTTCAGTTATGAAATTGTATAATTTTAAATACGTCTTTTAAGGTTATCGTGGAAATCTAGACAGTCAAAATCACTGAATTTTGCTTATAATGAGATTATTTCTTTTCAAGTAAATATTATGGTTGATGAAACTTTTAGTATATTTAAAAAGAATAATCTATATTCTTTATAAGATAAAATATTTTTAGCAAAGAAATTAGGCTTTTTATATATAAAATAAAATATGTGTAGCTATATAATAATGTACTTCTTACCACAAAAGAATCTTAAAAACGTGACTCAGTTGGCAAACAAATTATATTTTTCATTATGAATAAATTTTTAAACATATATTATTGAACAGCAAGGATTAAAAGCAGAATTACCAGATGATTGTAAGTATTGTAAAATTATACTTTTATATTATTGTAATAAAATAATGTTTAATATATATTTATTTTGGAAATATGAAAACTCATGTTTTGAGAAATTTATAAAAATTTCATGCTACTGTAATGTCTATTTTAGCTACATTTTTGAAAATTAACTTATGAGCTTTTAGTTTTTCAAGCCGATAATCTTTACTTATTTTTGAAGCCACTGTAAAAGTCTCTACTTTCGAAATCTAAAAAAAAGTAAATAAAATAAAATAAAAAATGGACTTTTTTAAAGTTACAGGTATTTCTAGCTTAAGAAATATTCTAAAAATGTATTCCTTTATTTCTATAACTTTATTCTTTCATCCTTGGAAGAACATATTTTTAAAAAACATGTATTCAACATTTTCTTCCTGATTAATCATTTTTAGAATCCTCTTCGAATGCTGAATGCAACAGCGATACAATATTGTTAGATTACCTGACTGGCGTTTATTGGAAGTGCGACCCCAGACAACTTCCAGACATCATTCACAAATATAATAGAGGCTAAAAAATATAAACTCGGATGGGAATTTTATTGGAAAGTTCTATCTCCTTTTAAGATAATCAAACAAAAAAAATACTTCAAAAACATGAAATGCTCGCATCTAATCATGAATTTATTTCCTGTATGTTCCTGTATTTATTTCCTGTATTTCCTTCCTGTATTTCCTGTCCTAATCATGAATTTATTTCCTGTATTTCCTTCCTGTATTTCCTGTCCTAATCATGAATTTATTTCCTGTAAAATATACACTCATTGCGATAGCATAAGATACAACAAAATCATAACGCAATCCATACGGATCAATGTCGAGGGTAAAGGAACTACGTTTAGAATAAATACCAAGTTCATATCATGAAGGCAATTTTTCAGTGCTATGTATGAATACATTGAAACTTATATAGTTTAATAAATATTTTATCGAATTTAAGACGCAAAGAAAATATTTATTTTTAAAATTTTGTAAGACTTCATTCAGTTTCACAGCATCAATAAAAGTGATTGTTCAAAACAAGGCAGTACATAAAAGATAGGATAAAATAACCATGACAAAAGATCAATATAAACTGAGACGTACTTTCAGAATTTAAGCTTAATACATTTTTTTAATCATTGTTTAATAAAAAGTTTTATTTAATTCTAAAATTTTTCATTTTCCCCTGTAACTTTCCCCTTTCAATTTTCCCCTGGAAAGAAAACAAATTTGATTTCGCATTTCTTTTCATTCCATGAAAGCAGCACATTTGCGTTTGACTCATTTTATCGCATTTTATTACTGGTAGTAATATTGTTGAAATAAATTTAAAGAATAAGCAAATTGCATTACTAAATTTTTAAAAAAATGTGAATGCTGTAATATATTTAAAGATTAAATAAGTAGGTGTATTAATTAAAAGAAAAAACACATTATTGTAATAAATTTAAAGAATAAACAAATTCTGTTAATAAATATAAGGAATAAATAAATTATTGAATTATTGAATAAATAAATTATAAACAATAAATAAAAATATAAAAATATTTGCTTAACATTTATCCTTAAAATCAAGAAAAGGATAAATCTAACAGGTTTCATTAGTATAATTGAACTGAAAAGAAATAAGTAAAGCATATTTAGACTACCAAATAAAAAAAAACAGAATTAATCATTTGCGCTAACATTAATTTTGTGAGTAATTAATATAAAAGTAAGGGAAAATCAGCATAATTAGCACCATTAAACACTACTAATAATAAAGGGGAATGTTGTGTGTGGGTGTTGTTATTCTATAGACCTGACTATGTAATTAGAAGCCTCCAAATTTGGCACAAATTCATTTTGAAAAGTGAGAATATGAAACATGGAAACTCCAAAGATGTTTATCAGTAAGGTGCATTCCGGAACAAACTCTTTGGAGTTTAAAAGGTTTTTTTTTAATCAAATAGAATTTATATTTGCTTGAAATTTGTACCACTAAATAATATAAAAAGAACTGTTCAGCATATTATTCTCAAACAAAATAAAAATTAAATAAATAAATAACAAAGTCTATTATTTAGAAAATTATGATAAATATGAATAAGTATTTGTGTTCGTGGGAGAGATGTAACTTTAAATTCACATCGTTTGTCCAGTAGCTACTAAACCTGCTATATATAGAATTTAAAGGGTTGGGAGTGAGCACTGAATAGAGAGGGTTTTTTTAATAAGTTTCAGTTAGAAGTTTGTTTAATTAAAAATTAAGCAAAATTTTGTCACTTTTCTATGATGATTTCGCAAAATATTACATCAAAAATGATTTTTATATAATCCTAATAACCACAAAATTTATTTTGTAAATAATATCTAATATTTTGTCGTATAATTCTTTTAAGTATTAAAAAAAATATTTAAACATATTTTTCATCACTCACAATAAAAATTAACCATCATCAGCATATATACTTGAATGAAAAAAATGTAGTCTTTATTAAATTGCTGACGCTTTGCTAAAAAAATATCAATTTAATAATTTAAATTAACACCCATTATAAATTTAGAAAAATGCAAATTTACACATGTTGTATGAAATAAATATCTTAAACATGATAATTTTTCAATAAAAACCAATAAAAGAAAGATTTATCTGATTATTTAAAATATCTTTATAATTTGATCAATATTTATGTGTTATTTAAAGTAAAATTTGTTAAATATGTACAGTATTAATAATAGGTTTATACATCTAATAATAAAAAATGGTCTAAATAAATCATTAAATTATAATTTCATTCAGTTTACGCCTATACATATTTCCGAATTTTATTTTTTCTAGATATTCTCGGTTTAATGAGTCACATTTAATAAAATACTGTTGAGGTACAAATAAAGTGAATTTTCTTTTCCCGATAGAAACCGATTTCAAGTTATGAAAATCTAACTATCCCTATTTTATAAAATTTTGCGAATTTAGACTACTCCATTGATCGTCTCGAAAAAAAATATATTTAACAGAGCTAAGATTTTCTCCATCCTTGATTTACCTAAAATAATGAAATAGTTGATAGTTCAAAAGTAATGATATTCAAAGCTGCATAACTGCATTAGATTTTCTCCAAAATATTATGCTGAAGGACAAAATAAAATTAAGATATATATTTTTTTAGATATTTTTTATTGACTAATAAAAAATAATTAATATTATTTATGTCATTTAATTATTTTGGAATTAAAACTTAAAACTGAATTTTATAATAAATCAAAGAGATTTTTATAGAGCAATCCTTAGAGAAATTGCATAAATTATTAAAAAGAAATACTCTTCTGTACACATCAGACTTCAATATTGAAAACGATTCTACACTTAAAAACATGTTCAAAACATGTGTTAAAAAACATGTTCATTTTCAAATTAAATTTAAAGATGTAAGAAAGTCATAGTACAATGAACAGAACGGTGTATATATTCTAAAGCAGAACAAAATGAACGACTATCAAAATTTGAAGCTTCACATTATTTTGCTAAAACACTATTAAAACTAATTTATATAAAATATTTAATCAAGGAATTTTGGAATTATTATACCCGGTGAACAAATTTTGCCGCAGAGGCCATTAATAGATAATAAACAATTATTACAATTTATATAATTAAAAATAATGACGATATATCTTCTTCAAAGTGTTTGTAAACACCATTGTCTCCTCTATTAAATTAGGAATTCTACTAATTACTCAGATAATATCGCCTTTATTGCTTTTTTAAGAACTGAAAGTGATTATCTCAAATATTAGATTCGGTCAGCCTGCGTTTTTTCCTTCTTTTGTAATAAATTTATAGTTGCATTTTGCAACTACTACGAATTACTATTTAACTACTACTATTTAAAAATTGAATATAATGATCCAAAGAATTTAATATTGTGAATTTATAATTTCTGAATTATAAATATTACTGAATTATAAATATAAAAATGCCTTTGAATTATATATTAAGTTAAAATAAGACATACAAAAGCTACACTCATTTCGATAAAAGTTAAAATTCCTGCAAGTCTCAGAAAATGTTATTAAGGCTTTGAGTTTAGGGTTTATAAAAAATAATAATAATTGTTAATAATTAATTTTTCTTCCATTTTTACATATTGAATAAAATTTCAGAACCAGCAAGCACATTTTGAAATGAAAATAGATTGGTAAATTTCAAAATTTCTTAGCATCTTTCTCAGTGAAATTGTAAAATTTTAAGACCAAAGAGAAAATGTATTTTCACTTTTAATAGGAATGAGAGAATATTTTGTTTTCCTTTCTTTGAGGATTCAACTTCAGAGACAGATGTATTTTCATCTATAGGATTACTTTTATAATTTTTTAAAAAAAATTTTACACGTGTTTCTGTAATTATATAGCTAAGTTATATTTAATCATTTTTGTAATTTAAAAAAATAGAAAAAAGTAAAAAAAAAAACTTAGCTTTGATATTTCTGAAATCATACAGACCTCCATTGTAATAGAAATAATAAAAGTAAATCTGTGCTTGCCGCATGAGTTTCATGAAATATAAGTTGTCAATATAGTAATAAGTAAAATTCGTGCTGAACTTATATATAAAGAATATCCATTATAATAATGACCCAATAAACACATTTTATATCTATACAAATACTATTATATACTATTAGATAGAAAATATTATACAAATCGGGAATGAAATATAATTTTTAATCAATAAATACGTTTCTGAAAACCATTATGAACAATATGTTTCGTCCATTTAATTTCTTTATTTTTAAAAATTGTTATCTGCAGTTAAAACTGAGTGTGTCCTGAAGCTTTTAATGACGCATCTTTCAACATTTACAAACCATTTCTTGTTTCCTTGCTTTTTTGGGACGACCATAGACTACAATGAAATAATGAGATTCGGAGATTCATAACTAGGTAAGTTTAGTTGAAGAAGAAGGGGGCATTTTATTTAATGCTAGAGTATCAACATTAATTAAATAACTGTACCCAGTCAAAAATTATAGTGTATAAAAACTTAGCCCGTGAGTTTTCAGAAATATATTTATTGACTGAAACGCAATAAAGTTTCTTTCTTTTACAGAACTATATATCTAGCTCTAATAGTTTTCAAATTACATTTTGTGCTACAGTCAGAGAAAAACTTTTGTTAAAAACCTTCAAATGTGTAAAATATTTAAACTATTCTCTCTTTTTAATCTTAATATAGCTTCCATTTTATGTTAAATAAACTATATTGATTAAATCTCAGAAATTTTTGGTATATCACTCTTCTATTAAATGAGGCTTTTCAAAATATCACAACTCTCAAAACGTTTAAAATTCATCGAAATGCCTTGAATTACTAAAGTGCTGAAAGATCCGGCAATGTTTATTTAATTTCAGAATACAAAACACGAATAGTATCGAGGGAAAGAATGACTTCACTTCACTTATCCTGAAGGCAGTCTCAGCTGATGAATAACTCATTCTTGTGGTTTGCTTTATTTTTGTCAACAAACTTTGTTCAAGTTAGAACCATGCTTAGCAGTTTATAAATGACTTAGAGCTTTAACTTCGTGTCTAAGAGAGGGAGGTTTCAAAATTTAATAGGAGCTGGATGAAAATAATTATTGCTCAGAGGATTTAGAAGGAATAAGGAGAATTTCAAAATGTCATAAATGCTCTGTTAATTGTAAAGCTAATGGAAGTCGTGACAAACATCGCAGTGAAAAATTAACTAATTAGCACTTTTAACGATCTTCATAAATGTAATAATTGCAGTAACTGAGAGGGCAGCAGCTTGGGATCGTTGCCGAGTTTTTAACCTTAAATCATTACTTTTGAATTTGAGATGTCATGTGACCAGATGAAATAAAATGTAATAATTTTTAGGGTATTAAGATTACGAAAATAATGTTTTTAAACAAATTACTTTTTTTAAGATAGAAATAATCACTTTATAAAATTATTAATATAATAAAATACTATTGCATAAAAGAATTACAAAAATGTGAATCCAGGTAGTTATTACAACTCATAATTTAATTGATAAGACATTGAACAGGTAGGTACTTATGTTTAAAAATGTATAAGGAAATAACAGGTCATTTTGAAATTTGGTTTTTTAAAAAATCTAATGACCACGAGACAGGAAACGCTCTGCTTATTTCAAAAAAATAAATAGTTCTTAAAAGGGAAAAATATCTTTTACGCACGCACACACACACACACAACATGTATGCGCGCACACACACAAACTAGTCAAATATATATATGGCTAGTTTGTGTGTGGGCACGCACACTTCTTTTACGGGTATATTACTGAAATAATCGCATCGTTTGAAAACACGATGTTGATATTACTGAAAGAGATTGAACATCTTAACATTATAATGTTTACGGGCATGTATGTCATCATTAAAGTGTTACATACTTGATAAAAAAATTAATTCTGTGTATTCTCTAGGCAAAATTTTGTTCCCAGAATAAAAAATTCGAATAATTTTTTTGATATTACGAGTTTACTAAAAAAGAATCTTTCTAAAACTTAATGATTAACCGGGTAATCAATTTATTTTCAACGCGTTTCGCATTAAAATATTTCGTCATACCCCTTTAACAAGTAACAAAAAAATAATCAAGATTTTGATGATTCTTATTTTTGTGAGATATTATTGCTCAAAACTCATGTTTTACCTTTTTTCATATTCAAACATTTTATTTTTTTACCAGTATAAAATTCTTATTTGTACACATCTATCGCTAATTTCAATATATTTGTAATCATCTTTTTAACATAATGTACAATAATACTTTTCATTGGTTTGTTGGTTGAATATATACACAGAAGCTTGCATGTAAAATAATTGGGAGCTTTATCATTAGCATATAATTTAAAAAGAATTTTAATAATGAAAATAGCTAGTCAAGTCTAAAATTTTTAACATTACAATTCTTCGGATTGAAAATTCGAAATTATTTCGATTTTTTTTTTTTTTTGAAAAGCTTAGATCCAGGAAAGTTGAACATTTTTTTTCTCAAAGTTTCAAATTAAAAAAAAATTCAAATAGAAGTGGATTTCTTTTGGATTATTTCACAGGCTAAACTAGGAATATATGAGTTTCTTATTCAATGCTGAAATACTGACAGATATTCCATATCAACAGCATCTCTCATAGGAATGCGAGTGTCACCTAGGTTTCCCGTATCAATTTTCTGCAATCATGGTTGACTTCGAGATCTACATGACGCTGTAGTTGGAAGCGAGAAAAACTAGAGTATGTGTGTTTCTCCCACTAAAAATGCAGTATCATCTCAGTGAAATATGGAATTTCTTTCATAAGGTCGGAAAAAAATTGAACTGCTGAGGAAAAACAGAATGCCGAAAACTCAGAAATATACTTAAAAATATATTTTATTTGGACATAAGGATTTACTTTTGAAAAATATGTTATTTTAAATATTCTAAAAATTTTTAAATATCAATTATTTTTTTATATCGTAGTAAGCAATTTATATTGCGCATCCAATAATGACATCACATAATATATATTTTTACATATTATAGCAAGCCTATTAACATCTATATAAAGAACAGAATGAGGCTACTATTAATAATAAATTTTGTGACTAAGATTATTATTAATATAAAAATTATTATAATAAAAACATCAAATGGTCCACTTAGATAATATAATATGAATGAAAATGCTACAAATAATAGTATATAATCTAAATATAAATAAAGATAAAATACAATGAAGGATAATTTAAAATTAAGAACTGCTTTATATGTTTATTGTTAAACATTTTTTTTAATTATCTGTACTTTTAAAAAGAGACAAATATATTGAAAGTTGTATTCTTGAAACTGTCGTTATTGAAATGAAAGTCAAAATGTGATATTATAAATTTTAATTTGTTTGTACTAATTGCAATTAAATAATTTGCAAACATTTCAATGGAAATGTGAAATTAAACTATTATTATTCAGTATTTTTCAGATTCTCATTTAAAATAAAGATAATTATAGGAAAAATCATTTAAGAATTTAAAATTAAGGGTAAATAATCAGAAATTAAAAACTCCAATACCAAAAGCACAGCATTAGAAATAAAATTCAGCAAAACTTTAGCTTCGCTGAGTTACATATATATGGGGCTGGTTATGCATAATTGATAATTATACATAATTACCTGATAAATTATTTTTGCCATAATATATATTCATATGTGTATGGGCCCCAATAAATCGACGATCATGGTTACGTATGACTCGAATGCAGAATAATAAACTCATTTGTCGATATATAGATAAACGAAACTCTGATTATTCACTTGAAGAACTAAGGGGAAAGTTTTTTCCGCAACTTTCTTGTATACTCCAAGGCACGTCTCCTGAGTCCCCGAATAAAAGTTGTAGTCCTCGAGCAAGACCATGAACACTAAGGGAGCATTTTTTTTTTTCAGCTTAAATGATTTATGTCTCTGGAATTGTGAAGGGAACTATGTATGTGTTTTGAATTACTCTTTTTCCGATCGATTGAAACCAAAATTAATATAAATCTACAATTTTAGTAACAAGATAACATACCTGACTTTATTTATTTATGTCATGGTACAGGGTGGTCATAATTAAAGTTCTATTTTGAAATGGCTATAATAAGAAAACTGCTGGACCAAATGTTATCAAACTTGGTAGTAGTTTAAAGGAGGCATGGGAATTTCTTTTCTGCCAAAAAAGCTTCAAAAACACATGACCAAGGGGAAAATGCCGTTGTGTGCAATTTTGTTAAGCAAAGTAGGACATGAAGACATCGGTTTAAAATGCCTTTATTCTTTTCTGAAAGTTTTAAAAATCATGCTCATTATGGCGTCCACCATTTTTTGAAAGCAATTTAAATCGCAATACAGCATTCCCAACAGTAGCTCTTAGCTTATTAGGAGGAATGTTACGCACATGTTGGTGTATCACATTTTTTTAGTTCCACCAAATTGTTTAAATTATTACCATCCACGAGGGCTTTTGAGATAACACTGATTGAACATGCTTTGCGACACGCTTCTGAAACGATTAAACACATTTTAAACCGGTGTCTTCACGTCCTGTTTTGCTTACCAAAATTGCATACAGCGCCATTTCACCCCTGGTGGTGAGTTTTTGAATTTGAACTTTTTTTTTTTTTGACAGAAAAGAAATTCCCATTATCTTCTTTAATTTATTACCATGTTTGATAACATTTGGTCCCATAGTTTTCCTTTTATGATAATTTCAAAGTGGAACATTAATCATAACCACGTTGTATTTTGGAGTTATGGCATTCGCATTCAGGTTGAAATATCAATATTTAGGCCGCTTTGGTTCAAACATTTTATGTGAACTTACTTTTTACATGCTAAAATTATGAAATCAAATTTCATTTCGCTAATTTATTGTTTTTTTTTCAGTGATGCATTTAAATGCATACAGAACTACAGTCGGGCAACCCTTGATGAATATGGTTCAAGAATTGTTTTGAATATACTCTAAAGCCTCCTAATTTCTTTCTTATTATTTTCTAAAAAAACTAGGAAGTCCAAATATCCTCTTCAGAAATAAGAAAAATATCCTCACTCACAAAAAAAATATGCAATGACAACACATCTCTTAAGATTTGATGTACAAAAGGATCTCCTCCCCCCCTTGCCTATAAACTATTAAGCAAAGTATACTCTAAAATCTCTCCAGAGCTCTGTAAAAACATCCACGTCCTCCAAACGCACCTAAGCGAGTACATCTGATGAACGAAGCATGCGACTGAGGTATTTAATCAATCATTTCGCAGTGGTATTCGGAAGCTTTAGGCGACTGCCATAGCTTCTTCAAACGGGTTCTTAGAGCATATTGATAGAGTTAAAATAAAAAATGTATGAATCAGCAAATAAATGAATGGATTTATAAATAATATATAAAGTTTGTAGTAAACATGCTCGTTTACTTTTTGAAATGTATACTTGATGGATTGGACTTCATTCTAAATTGATAGAACTCTACAAATTTAGTGTTAAAACGTAATATATATTTAATGCGCCTAGCTCAAAGCAATTGTATTTTGTTTTCTTCCCAGACAGTCAGACATTATTTCAAAAAAATATGTTTTACAGACTCAGGAAGAATAACGTCAACATTCATTAAATTCTCTAAATGTTTTGTAGATAAAAACACTCTTTAAGATCGCTAGACTAATAAAAATAGATCCCATTTAGTATTTCGATTTCAAAAGTCTTAATTTAACGTTGCGTATGAAGATTTTATGTAATGTAGTTGATAAAATTTATAATTAGAAAAATTGAATATTTTATTCTTAAAAAGCAACACTTTAGTAATTGTATACAATTGAAAAGTCGATAAGTTTAATTCAGAATTTGATTAAATGACATTTATTGACATCCTAAAATGGTGAGCTGTTTAACACTACCCAAAAAATGAAAGAAATGAAGCGGAGATGCCATTTACTTTCTTAAAATTTATGAAAATTAAATTATCCATTTATTTGTCATTTTTCAGAATAAATCAAATTAAAGTGAAATACCTGAATGTCGAGCACTTTAAAGAAAGTTTGGTTGTCACGTTATGTCAAAAAAAATCCTTTTCCGTTTTTTAAATAGGGACCTTTCTCCCATTAAAGCAATTTCTAATTTTTATAACTTTAAAAAGCGGAAAACTCATAAGTTAAATTTTTTGCAATGTTATTAACCGGAGCTACTATGATAAAAATTATCTTTTTTTTTCAGTTTTTTATCAAAACGTCATTGTTTATTTTTCAAATTTAAATACTAATATATAAAATACTTTAAACTGCATTGAAAAGTATTATAAAGTATGTTACTTCTGGGCTCTAGTGCATTTTAATGACGTTTTGTGATAATAGAATTATATTGCATTTTTTAAGATTTGAAGTTATATGAAATTCAATATATTTAAATATTTTGAATATATTAAAAAATAAATTAACTGCATTATTAAACCATTGCTGAGTTACTACAGTAATTTTTGAATAAATTTTCTCAAAACTTCTTTTCAGAGAAAATAAATTTGAGGATTTTTGAACACAGTTCCTGTTTGCAATTAAAATATGAATACTCTATTTTCATGTTATTTTATAAAAAAAAAACATCCTTTTTTTTCTATTTATGCAATATCTGAAATACGATATAATATTTAATAATAAAAAATTATTATTTAGAAATGAAATTTTACAGATTTTCAGTTGCCTTGAACAACTCCGCTTCCTTTCAGTAAAAAAGCTTCAATTTTTCTTGAAGTGAATGAAATAAATATTTTAACGGTAGTTATTCAATGTTTACTCCTATCGTCATTTATTTTATGTTCCATTTTGTGGAAAAAACAAGTTTCATTTTGCAATTTTATTCATTTCAGTCTCAATGTTAATTGGCAGAAGCATATTTTGATCGATATAATAGGGATAATTTTTATTAGGTAAGTGAAATATAGGATTCGGCTTTCATACTGATTTCCATTAACAAATCAGAAAATCCCACTCAAATCTCAGGATATATAAATAATTTCGTAAGAAGAGGCCAGAAAAGAGTTACTAGCTTACTTGATGATAGTAATTGCAGTTAAAAGGTTGCAACTCTGCGAAATATCTACTGACAAAACTGCATGAAACTATTTAAATACGATTCAATACATTTTACTTTGAATTATGTATTTTACTTGATATAACCTTTAATATATTTTAAAAATTAAGAGCCAGTTGTTAATATAAAGACTTCAGCGTCATTGAAACAGTTTTAAAGAAATTGCCATTGCATATTCATCTATTTACAATATAAATTATTTTGTTTTAAATGCTAATATTGCATGTTTAATAGCCTGCACATATTTGCTCGATTTTGAGTTCGGTGTATTTATCAGTCTTTTGGTACTTTCATTTGATTAAGATATCTTATATTTAATTCAAACGATGTAATTTTTCAATTTATAATCCAATTAACAAAATTACATTTAGGTGATTTATATTTAATTTTAATTCATTACATTTTATATATTGGATTGAAAAGAATTCTGTCATAAAATAATTATTATTCTAAATTGTTATCTAATATAATAAGCTGTAACAAAGAAGTACCCTTATATTTACCCTAGTGAAATGAGCAGATAAAATATTTAAGTTCAACAATGCACTTATTATAGACTAGGGGTAGTTAAATTATTTACAGTTAATAAAAAATTGGCTATTTATTATACACTACTCATCTTTGTGTTGAATTATATTTAAATCTTTGCAGCATAACTTCCAATGATTTCCTAAAATACTTATATGCTTACTATACTTTAAGCATAAAAATATGACAAAACATTAAAATTTTATATTTTAATAGTTGTAGAGTTTGTCTTGGTCCAGGAAACTTTTTAATAGAACCGTATCATCAAAATACTTTAATTACCTGAGTAATTTATCTTTGTCTATATTCAATTCGAATCGAACATTACTTTTTGCAAAAACGTAATTTCACTTTCTGATTCAGCATGTAAACTTTCAACAATATAACAACACATGATTGAATATTTGAGAGAAACTATGAAAAGAAGTGAATTTCATTGCAAATATTAAATCTATTTTTGGAAATTATGCACTTTTAAAGAAAGTCTGTCTAAACTCCAAACGACATAGCAGAACTTTTAAAATCAATTTTATTGACTTAAAAGTCCCCCCATCAGTAATATATTCGAAAATTATTGCGGGCAAATTACAAATTGTAGTTTATTTTTTAATTTGTTGAAAATCTGATTAAAATATAAAAAAAACGCGATTAGGTGCACGACTCTACGTTCCAAAATATATTTGTGGATATTTTGGTAGTTCTAACTCATGAGAACCCATGGCAGACCAGACCATTTCATCTACTGCTTCCAAATTTGACATATATATATATATATACCAAAAAGGTAGGGAATTTACATCTCGATTTTTTGAATTTTTAAACACTAAAAATTAAGCCGTAACCTTTCTTTTCTTCAAGATAACTTCTATTAGTATAGCTCACCGAGAAATTTCATATCATTTGAAAAGTTTAGAGAAATTAGTTTTTGATAACATGACTTACTATTTACTAGTCAGGTTATTTTTTTCTGAACTTTGACGGATTTTTAAAAAATTGATTAATTTCCAGTAGCAGATTACATTGTTGCTTTTAAATTTATATCTTTACATTGCTGCATCGCATATTAAAAGATGATTATTTTTATTGAGAAAAACTAAAGAAGGATTGTATAGTTTACAGTAAAATGTGAAACTACAATGCCATGAAATTTCGAAAATAGTCGAACTGTTCAATTACAATTTTAATATCGCTATAATATCATAGGTTTGCTCTGCATTAGAAAGATTCATGTGTATGAGGAAGGGAATGTGTAATACAAATAAGAACACGGTTTTAATATTTGGTAGTATGGAAGAATTTTGAACATGAATTTATCTTTAGACGATATAATAATCTAAGCCATATCCTCGGCGAATCATCTGATTATTACAAACAATTAGTTATTAACACGGATAAAAACTTTTAAATTACTTACAGTGCCAAAGCCTTATTACTACTTTTATTCTTACAGTCTTATATTTACAAAGAAGGAAAGATTTGTGTTTTAAATAAAGTCATACATTTATTACATTTTTAAATACATTTTAATATGATTGAAAAGAGAAGGAACGTACAATCCATTTTTCAACTAAAACTTTTAAGAATTTTACATTTATATATGCATAATTTGATATAAATTCTTCTGAATTATTATTCTTTATTTTATTTATATATCCTAAATAACAGTAACATAATTCATAAATTTTCAATAAATAAATGCCATTAATTTAATTTCAGATATTATTTTTATTTGTATTTAATAAGTATATAATAAAAAGGCAATAAATTTCAATTTCATAAAGAAACTATACTAATTTATTCAACAATTTTGTAGAACTTAAAACTTTGAAAATAATTTTGAATACTTTTAGTTTCTTAATAAACTTGCATTAAATAAATTTACAATGGGATGAAAAACTCCAACTTTTTAATTTATCGATATGCTAAAATTTTGTGCGTCTATCAGAATAAAAAGTTACGTATATTTAAGATAAGTATCAATATCGTTCTAAACTTTGAAGATCGTGGGAAACGTTGCACAAAAGAAAAAGTT
>JAPMOR010011815.1:0-38386 GCA_026543865.1 Argiope aurantia
TCTTTGTTTTTTAAAAACATTGTTTTTGATTAATTTAATATTATATTCATCTTTATTTATGTGTCATGTAATTGCCACAACTAAAGAAATTATTTAACGTTTTTTAAAAATAATATTCTATAATTTAATTTACTTAATTTCTTTGTTATTCTCTTCCAGATTTGCTTGTTTGTCCACATTTCATTACACAAAAACAGTATTTGTCCATATTGCACTAAGTATATATTGTATATTTCTGTTTTTAAAAGACATACTCTAACTTCAATTGCGACTCAAAATTGAGTTGCTTAACGAATGAAATATTCCTTTATACAAACATGTGTTTTAAAGTAAACAGTTCGATTTACCCTAGCTTCCTTTAAGGGATACGGAAATTTTCGCTTGTATTATTCTACCATATTTCTTATTACCACTATAATGTCAGACGTACTATTCTTATTTGAATTATTATCTAGGAAAAGGCATGTTGATTTATGAATCAATGAATTTAGCTTATTAATGAATTTAGCTCCACAAGGCTCCAAAATCATTAAGGCCAATTCGAAGCCTCAGCAATCGAGAAAATTCCTTTTGGAACTGAAGCATGACAAGTCGTGTGTTTTAAATTGTATGTGATTCGTCACTGAACAGTTTCTGTGTTAGTTTCGCGGGCAACCATAGTTCCAGTTGAAAGCAAGGATAAATTGATTAGGGAGGCTTCTGTTGAGTAGAATTTCCAGACGGAATTAGAGAGATCTCTGTTGTTACGTCAAAGGAGTCAGATACAAAGCATTATTTCATTCGTACACTTCTATACTTTTAAGCCATTTAAATCAATCAATCGTGAAAATTTATCTTCGTAGTAGCAGAGTTGTTTGATCTTTGAATTTGCTTTGGAGATGAAAATTGAATTGTTCCTTTAAAATATTAAAATCTCAAATGAATATAGATGTTTAGTTCATCGAAGTACTCATAATATTTAATCTAACAATGAAAAAGAATGTTTTAAATGTTGAAATTAATTATTTATCAATAAATTAATTAATTTGCATTAAAGAAAGAAGTTGCAATATTTAACTAAAGATTAATGTTAAAGCTTTAAATAAGCTATTTTTTTAATTCTTTTATTTTTTATGAACTATGCATTTTTTGAAACTGAAAATTATATATCGTTTTAAACAAAATTAATTACGAAATAATTTTTAAAGATTGTCCGCATTATTGTAGGAAAAAAGTAACTTTCATTTATTTTAACTTCTTAAAATATTACTTTTGAATATGTCTGATATGACAGATTTGTGAATTTTCATTGAAATTACATAATTAGCTTGCTGGAAATTTTATAAATCATTTTATTTCGTACATAGCATATCTCACACTTTAAATGATAATTGAACATTTAGATACTGTCTATTTCTAAGTAGTGTATCCGTATTTCTCGTAGTCAGGGATATTGCGCGCAACTTGATTTAATATTACCTATAGGCGTTTCTGATAACAAATTTAAATTAATTATATATCCACAACACTTCCAATCCATTGAACTTTCGTTTATGCAGTGGCAAATTGAACTTTCGATTGTACATTTGGAAATTGAACTTTCGATTATACATTCGACGAAGGTATACAAAGTATTAAGAAAAAATTGTAATCGAAAAAAAATAACTCGAGTTTTTGGCAATCTTCAGGTTTTAGATCTTCCCGAATTTGAAAATTATATTTTTAAAAATATAAATATAAAATTTAGTATACGTTTTTTAATAAAATTTTGTAGATTTCTATCATAATTTGAGCGAAATTCGTTCAAAGGAAGTCTGCCTATCCAGCAGCTCGAATATAAATTAACACTATAATTACAAACGAAAATGGATAAAATTCGATACGCCTATATATAAAATTTATAGTGTAGTGACTTAAACAAATTTTGAGTCAAATAAACCGGAAAGTTCACCTCTTTCTGTCTGCATTTCTATAAATATGTAAATGGGAAAATTCTAAGAGTCAATGACTTAAACATATCATATATGGTATGTAATTTTGGAAATAGAAATGTCAACTGTTGTCAATGTGTCAACTTTTCAATAGATTAAGAAAAATGTGTCTGAAACAGAAATTACGTTCTGGATACGATGAAGCATATAATACGTCAAAATACTCGTCAACGATGACATGATAGATTCAGTAAAATCTCTGTATTGATTCCAAGGTTGATATTTTATAACCGTTTTACGCGGAAGCTTTGCAAGGCACTATCTAGGATAGCACCATTAATAGAGAATACATAAGAAAATTTTGGTTAGAACATTCTGCTGATTAATTGTTAATTATATGCAATGGAATTGAAACTTACTCCAATGGATAAGCGTGAGAGAAATAATCAATAATTTTACGAATAAATATATGTGAAAGGTTATCATTAATTTACCTCATATAAATTCAAAAGATGGAAATTAATATCTTTCAGTTTCTGAAGTATAATATCATTAATATCTACATTTTTAATGTTAGATATGTAGCTAATGTTAAATTAATAGTAATCAGAAATCAATCATAAAATTAAATTAAAAAAAATAAGTCACAGGGAATAAAAAGTAAATACAAATCAAATTCTCTGAGATAAGAAGATTAAATATAACCAATTATTTTATTGTATAGATATTCTCGAGAGTGGAGTTTGTTTTCCCAAATATGGGGCTTTAACAGTAATTTATCTAAATACATTTTTTTTCACTGCAATTGCTTGCATAAAACTTTAAGAAAATTTTTTTACTTATCAGAAGTCACTTTTTGTTGCTTATATTAGTGAAGTTATGTTAGTTAAATTTTTTTTAAATGAACTGAATACTTGATATGGGACCAATCTTTTGTTCTCTATTTTTTTTAATAATAAACATTTTTTATAAAAGCAGATGAATATTTGTTTCATTATTAAACATATTTTTCTCATATAATTCCTCTAAAATAATTGTAGAGATGGTTTTTTAAAATTATTTTTATGTAAATGTAGACGCATTTAAAAGAAATGTAATCAGATCGTGCTTCTATATACAATATTCTTCAATGTTTATTTAACATGCAGACCAATATCAAAAACAATTCGGTTTTAGAATACAAAATTTTATGTATTCGATATCCTTATCGGTTTGAAAATAAATGGAAATAATTAAAATTCTGCATGCAATTTCAAAATGAAAATAGCTTCTATTTATTTTTTTTATTATTATAAATGAGCAACATTAAGTTTAGCGTGCCTCAAAAACAACGAACAAAATTAGCCAAAACTTTGTACTGACATCAAAGACAAGAAAGATAAATAATTCAAGAATCCATTTTCAGAAACTCTTTTGCTTAATTTAATTACATGACGCGTTACCCCATAGAAAATGCAAGACACAGTTTTAGCAAATGTAGTTTCTTTTCTTTAAAAAAAAGAGGAATAAAAGTAAAATAAAAATAAAAGTTCTCCACTTTACTAATAGAGAGAGCTGAATACTGAAACGGTATTAAGCAGTGAAATGTTTTATAGTCTCTTTAATAGCAAGGCGTAGTAAATTCTTAAAGCAAATTGAAAGAAGCGGGGTTCAATGTATTAAATATGGTAAAAAAGGAAACATATAATGACTCATATTAATTGGTTAGAAACAAATTTGATTTTTATGACTGCGTTTGAAAATACATAATACTAAATAGATTTTCTTAAGTAGCAAATATGATTGCAACAACTGGATGGCTATTAGATAAGACAGAAATGAAACTTTCTTTAAAATGCAAGGCGTAACATAATATAAATATCCCGCATTTAATATATTGAAGTCGAGATTTTATTCTACATTATATATAATTTCCTATGCAAAGAATTATGAGACCAGAATCAAAGTCTTATTGTGATAATTTATAACGTTACATTAATTTATGTAACCATTTTTTGTTAAAAATTTTGTTGAAAAATTAGTTATAATGAAATGAAATCCAAAGATTTGTAACATTTGTAAATATATTATCAATAAAAACATAAAATAGAAGGGAAAAAAGCAAACTGGCAAATTGTACTAAAATCGAAAAAAGCACGAATTAAGTAAAAAAAAAAAAATCTAAAAATAATAATAATTTAAAAAAAAAAAATCTCTCAAAAATATAAGAGAAAAAATCATTGAAGGAAATCATTCATCAAATTAAGAGCGAAATATATATGCAAAAAGAAAATTGCATATATATGCGAGAAACCAATCCCTGAATCGAATGAATGTTCGTCTATAAACTATTTTTCTTTAATCATTAGATGGATATGTCATATAATTTAAATAGTTCAATCCACCTGATATAAAAAGAAAATAATTTTCTACAAAATGTTTTACAACATTGGAAAATAACTCATTTTCCAAAAAAAGCTCAATTTCTTATTAATATCTGCTTTAAATTCCTATAAACATGAATTTTCGATGACATGAATTTGATGGCATTTGAGGACTTTATCACATGATAGAGGAATCATTAGTGTAACTTTAATATTCATTTCATAGTGTGTTCAAAGTAATCACAAAGGAGGTACCTTCTTCCACTCTTAGCATATAAGTAATACGAATGACAAAAACATCACGGAATACAAAATATGAGCTTTTATAATATTAACGCATAACTACTAAAACATGAACGCATTATAGCCACCTGATATGCCACATAGTAGTCACATTATTACAGATGGTCATCCGTCCATCCCTTATATAAAGGTATGACTCATCAACGACTTCATTCCACTAGGATCATGGTGTGCCTAACAGGAAGCGAAAAGCAATCACTATACCGGAAGCCTCTCATGTCTGGGTTGGGCGTCGGTGAGATAAGAGGTGCGTACACCTGAATTCGATTCGAGAATAATAGAGAACTCTTTCATATAAACCGTGCATACTCTCTTACACGGAATTTTTTTTTCTTTCCAAAAGGTTCAAGAGTGATAAAAAAAGAATGCCCCTTATATGCTCTCACGCTTTCTTTTCTTCAAAGACATTGAAATATAATCCATTTTCGAATGTGAAGGAAGATTTTACATTTTGTAAAATCAGGCTTAGTGGCATTCAAAAATATTAATAATATTCACTCAATTGAAGGAAGTTTATCTATTACAAAAATAAGAATTTGTATTGAAGAATGAGTAGGAATCAATAAAATCGAAATGTGTGAAATAAAATGAGACAAAGAAAAAAAAATATTATATTTTAAATACAAGATTTTATGCAAGTATTATTAACATTTAAAGACAATGTATAGAAAAGCAAAGAAATTTATCCAATGTATGTGTATGTATTTAAGCAAATCGAAATATGTTAAACAATAATCAAATGAAGGAAAGTAAAAAAAAAATAATGAATGATGTAAAAATTACAAGATTTTGCACACATGCTACTAAGCATTAAAAATTATTAAATACATGAATGCATAAAATTGCTTGAAATGAACAAAATATTTTATGGGGATTCACTTTTACTTTTTCGTTAACGAAATATAAAAAAATAATAATATTATCAGCATCAAAAAAATTCTAACTTACGATTTTGACAAAACTATACGTTTCAAATTTTCTGAGTCCAAAATAATTATTTTTAAGATTATATCTGTCTGACTTTCTGTCTATCTGTCTATAAACATTTTAATCCAAAAATTCATTAAGCTGAAAATTAGAAACCAAATATGTAATTTTCTATCAAAATTTGAACGAAAACTATATAGTCGGTCTGGTTGTTCATGTACATGTAACTCGATAGCTACAAGGCACAAAAAACAAGATACATAAAATTTGATATACAAGTTTAGCACCTAAAAATGCTAAAAATAATCGAATTTCGAACGAAATCCTTCAAGCGGTTAACCATCTGTCGGTCTATACTATGAACCAATTTTATTATTCCTAATAATTTTACCCAATAAAATTCGATAAGTTATCTTGTGAATAAAATTGTAATTACATGTCAAATTTTGATTTTATTCGGTCAAGAAAAAGTGTTGAAAATGAATACTCGCCATACAGAGTCAATAAAAATGTTACTTTCACGTCAATGATATATATTTCGTAATTATTCCTTGCTAATGCCACGTAAGCCATTTGTGGTCTTATTCGAGGTTCTCAATTTTATGCGGACAAATGGAGGCAACACCTTTAATAGATAGTTACGAGAAAGTTTCGATGAGACTACTCTTGTTCGTTAAAATATACGGATTTCGAAATTAAAATTACGATTAATAAACCGTACATAAATGTTCTAAAGAAAATTATTTGTCAAAGTAATATTTTTTTTCTAAAATGTATATAAGAATACAAAAATACCATGGTGAAGTTTCTATTTTCTCCTTTTCCTGTGGACGAAATAGACAGCATCAATGATCATGAATTTATCATTCTTTGTATCTAAGTCTTTTCTATTTTACTTATCAGTGTTATAGTTTTGAACTAAAGTCTCATTTTTCAAATGTTTGAAACAGTTATTGACTATAGATCTACCATTTTTAAAGTTTTATGTAATTTCGAATTAACTAAATATTGTTTTCAAAAGGGATTCGACCTGATATAGTCAAAATTAAAGTTCGTTTTAAAGAGAGAGAAATAATTTGTGTGTTTTGATATTTTTTATGACAGACTTTTTAACTGACATTTAAAAAAATTCAGCATATTTATACTTGAAGGCTGGGAATGCGTATTTTAGAGTGCGGTTTTACTTATTTATTATTATAGTTATTATTATTTTAATTTTAAATGGAATATTAATTTCTTTGTAACAACGAAGCATATTGTTCTTTAAAAATATTTTGAAACATGTATATGAAATAGTTTGATTCAATCAAGGCATCTAAAATTTTAAAGGCAATCTATTATATTAAAAGCAATAAGCTTCTGAAAAAATTATATTCAGCACTAGAAGATAAGTATTTTAGATATTTTAAAGGAACAATCATTTAAAACATTTCACATGTATTTAAGTTCCAAAATATTTCTTAAGACCAAAAAGCTTTGGTGTTATTAAGCAATTAAAATTCTAGTTAAAATTTTAAAAAAAATACTGATTTGCAGATTGCTATTTTCCAAGGCATATTGTGCCGAATTCGGTAACTTTAGATCAAATATTTCTGATCCAAGAACTTTAGAACACATAATTTATCTCTCTCTCTCTCTCTCTCTCTCACACACACACAGAGAGAGAGAGAGAGAGAGAGAAGAGAGAAAGAGAGAGAGAGAAGACAGAGAAGAGAGAGAGAGAGAGAATATTTCTATGCAG
Organism: Argiope aurantia; assembly: GCA_026543865.1. Classification (NCBI taxonomy): domain Eukaryota; kingdom Metazoa; phylum Arthropoda; class Arachnida; order Araneae; family Araneidae; genus Argiope; species Argiope aurantia. The sequence continues at coordinate 7,245 of JAPMOR010011815.1, forward strand.
TATATTAGATTCAAAATAGGCAGAGTTTATTGAAAAAGAAATGAAATTCGAAAATAGAATTAAAATTAATATTCTTCAAAATGTTTTAAAAGTAATTTGCATCGATTTACATTGAGTATAATAAAAGGAGAAAAATCTTTATAAACATATAAAAATTACTTTCCTTTATTATTTATATTATGTTTGACTTTTTTTCTTAAATGTTTAAACGATATACAAAATAGGGATTTTGTCTTCAAAACTTGCTCTAATATTTGATATTTCAAACCGAAATTAAATTTTATCATCTATTCTAATTCTTCAGATCTTACCACAATTTGTAATAAAGGACCAAAGTTCTTTCCTATTGTGCTGCGATACTGATATCAATAAACTGAATTTTAAAAATAATTTCGAATCGGTTTTACTTGTATAAAGGCAATCAGCTATTCGGATAGTTTAGTAAATAATACAACAACTTTTAAATTCATTTAAAAAATAGAAAATCAAAGGCGAAAAGGATTGTTTTGTGTTTGAGTATCTTGGCGATTCTAACGTTTATTTGCCTCTGGCGCTGCGGTAAATACTGGAGACAGACGGTAATAACTGAACGGTAACTGCGGTAAATACTGAAACAAAAAAAATTTGAAAGTAAATTAAAAACCAACAAAGAAAGATAAACAACCAAATTGAAAATACAAGAATTGCTAGTCGTAAAGATTTTATGAAAAGCTAATTCCTTGGGAAGGAGTTTGTATTTCATAGCAAAAGATAATTTCTATGGAAGCCTGAGAGGAACCTATCATTTTGTAGTACTGAAATAGTATTTCATTTGCTTTTGTAAGCAAATGAAAGCTGAGAATGAATGAAAGTAGTATCTAAAAGTTCTAAAAAATTTCTAGGCAGCTTTATAATTAAATCTTATAAGTATACACACACACACACACACACACACACAATCAGTTTTATTATTTGTAGAGATTGCATCATGTTTATTGATAAGACTGACAAATGCGAATTAATCACAGTTTATCGACTACAAATTTAAAACTGTACATATTACAAAAATAAAAAAGCGGAAACAAAAATCCTTCTTTACAAAATATGCCTAAAAAGAGATTTAAAAAAAAATATTAGGTATACTGTTGGCACAAACACGCAATTGAATGGTTTGGTTGAATAACAAAATTAGTTTGATTTGCATCATAACAATCAAATATTTACTGTTGCTACATTATATATCTTCCAAAGTAACATTAGGATTGTTTAGGGGCGGACCTCATGAATTTGAACCGCGATCAGATGACGACGAAGACGATAACCGAACGCCTGCTTGATGTCATCTTTCCTACGTCGTGGGACAAATTCCTCCAGCCTCAAAACCGAACCCAACACTTGATAACCACTACCATTACGTAACATTCTAAGCGCATAATTCGGCAACTTAAGGACAATAAAAAGGCTGAAAAATCCATAACTTATTATTTACCTAATATTTTTTTTTAGAAAATGATTTTGGATAATAAGCAAATAGACTATTCAAATACCAAATTTCTAATCAGGATTAATAAAAAACTTTAACACACGAAATATAGTTTTTTTTTTCGTCATTCCAGGTTTATTTCGTTATAAACAAGCCTATATTAAAAATCTCAAAAAGACCACTCGATAGCATGAATTAATAAGCGAAAAAAGTTAATAATGATTACGAAGTGATATTAATTTTCATGAAAGTAATGAATTCATTTACAGCAGGGAAAATAGATTAAGGTTAAAAAGAGATTGCCATAATTATTGGGCTGAAAATACTCACATTTATTAAATATAGAATGGTTTTTATTAGTAAACAAAACAATTCTTCAAAATTAGTCATTAAATTGTCTATATACATAGCTACATACCGCCATGTGTATTTTAAATTTAAGCTACAACCAGTATTCATGTCAGAGATTTCATATAGTCTTTTAAAGCATGAGAATGTTATAAATGATTTAAAAGTATTAATTAGTACTGTTCGAATTTTTCCATTATAGTTTGAAACATTTGAACATACATTTGAATTTTTTAAAGACCTTTGTTTGGAAGTTAATCACTCTAATCGTGGCACAACAGCCAATATTTCGGTCTTTAGATATAAATAAATAGTTCCTGATGAATAATTCCTGTAAATGACACAATACTTTTTCTTTAAAAATAATGAAGTCTGAATTTATAGGACTCAAATTGAAGAAAATATAAAGAATAAATACTAAGGAATCAACACATGGAATAAAATTAAATAATATTATTGTTTCGTTCCTTTGTCAAGATAGTCCGTATATTCATTTTCATTTATCCAGTGTAACACAGAAATCAGGAAAAAAATAACTTATAGGCCTCTGCTTTGAAAAATAGAGTCCAATTAATCTGACTTTATACAACTAATAGATTTGGGGAATAAACATTATTAGGAATTTCGCTGATTATTTTATATTAAATATCCAGGCAATATTTTGGACTATAATAAATAATTAGGCAAGTAAAAACTGCAGATTCATCGTTTATTCTGAATTGGTATGTTCCAATTTGAATAAAGTTCAGAATAATAACAAATACAAGATCATTCTTATTGTTGATTTTCCCACCACCTATAAATAAAAGGACCGGAAAATTTCATTTTAGATGTTTTATGGTAACTAAAAAAGAGATCATTCAGGAAGGTCGATGATCCCAGAAATCGGTAGTGATCTATTTAGAAATTTGTCGATATAGTTATTTGCTGTATTCATGGATTTCTTACTATAGATTATAAAAAAATTGAATAAGTGGAAATCTTGAAATAGCAAATACAGAGTCCTTGTATATCTCTCGATACTCAGAAATGTCTCGGAAGTATATTCTCCTTTGAATTCTTCGTAAAAGTCAGAAGTTTACATTTTTTATTGCAAAAAGTATACTTAGGTGCAAAATTATCATACTTTTTTTAAAGATTCAAGAATAACAACAATAAAACGGTCCATTAAATTTTTAATCGCATCTATAAAGACAGAGTGTATCAAAATTAGATTAGCACAAGATTGTTAGTATTTCTCCCATATTCATATTTATAAACTTTTCAATGCAGTTCTACCATGAACATGTCAATACATTTATTATAATACAGCACTGTATAGTGAGTGCAGTCTATTTAGAGGTTTCTAAGTACAGTTATTTACAATATGGTTCAGCACTATTCTATAAAGACAGCGTGAATCAAAATGCACAAGATTGTTAGTATTTCCCAGTCCATAACTATATTTCTAAAGATTCCAATACAGTTTTTCATAGTACAATACGGTATAGTGAGTACAGTCTATCAAAAGTAGGGATTGCAACACGGGTATACAGGGATACCGAATACCGGTATTTTGAGTCATTTGTACAATTTTGTAATAACGGTATTCACAAGTTTAAATACTAGTTTTTTGGTATTTACTAGAAATTTTTTAAATTGTCTCCACTGTATGTTCAGGGATCGCCACCATAGCAAAATAGTATACGTTTTTGTTTTTATGTCTCCCTAACGGGCAGAATTAATTAACTAATTAATGGCTTAATTAATTGCTTAAATCTAAATTAGCGAAATATGGATTATTTCTGAAAGAAGATATTGTATCCATAACGACTGATGAAGCAACAGTTATGAAAAAAGTTGGAAAGTCGATTGGTGCAAATCAGCAATTGTGCTATGTTCATGGAATTCAGTTAGAAGTAATAGATGTATTATTCCAAAAAAATAGAGAACCAAAGAATCCAACTACTGTGGATATAGAAACTACGGATTCCAACTTTGAAGAGAGTAAGAGTGAGAGTGATATTGACAATGAAGATAATGACAATGTAATTTTTGAAGAAGATATTGCTAATGAGGATGAAATATTAACCCCTCAAGAATTGCTTTCTATAATTTATAAAGTTCGAAAAATTGTTAAGATATTTAAACGTTCCCCTATAAAAGATGACATATTACTAAAATACATACTAACTGAAAATAAAACAGAATATATGTTAATATTAGATTTAAAACAAGTTGGAACCGTTTACTCCTAATGATGGAACGATTTTTGAAACTAAGAAATCCAATTCAAAAAGCAATAATCGACTTAAACCTGTTAATCAGATAGTGAATTCGACTTAATATCCAGAACTGTATCAGCTGTACTTCTAATAAAAGTGACTATTGAGGCATTATGTCGGAGAGATTTTAATTTATTAACAGCTAAAAGCAACAATACATTTCATGTTGCAATCACTGGAAGAAAAGCACGCATCACTATCTGAAGATTATATATTACATTGAAAAATCGCACAGAAGAAAGGCATATCGAAATAGAAAATGTATTATGGTATTTACATAATTATAATGATTTTAAAAATGAAAATGAAAAACAAGAAAAGAAAATAACAATTCAAATCTGATGAAGTTTATAGTAAATTTTCTTAAAATTTTCTAATTACATACCTATCCACATTCAGAAGAATTTGGTTCAGTTATCGAAGATTATGATGACACTAATGTCGATAGTGAAAAGGAATTGTCTCTTGAACAAAAATTAGAATTAGCGATAAATAAGAAAATTTCAACAAACCGAAATACAATACAGAAATCAGCTGTATTCAAAACCATCCGATAAGAAATCGATTTATTTGAAGATGAGGGATTTAGAAGTAAATACTTGGAAAAAGTATATAGTGCATTGCTAACAGTAAAACTAACTATCATAGATGCCAAAAGAGCGTTTTCGACAGGTGGTAATTTTTGCACAAAATTGCTTTTCAGACTTAATGACAGTACTATTGATGCATTATGTGTTTTAAGATCACATTTCAAAAATTTGTAATAGTATCACAGACTGAATAGTGATATTTACAATTTTTGTGATTTAAATAAATAAGATGTTCCTTTACTTTTTTGTGATTCTTTATCTACTGTTATAATTTATAAGTTGCAAATTATTTTTTGTGATATTTACACTCCCTAATAAAACTGGTAAATAAAACATGTAGCAGTTGCATTACACTTATCTTCTCTTTTGGATACTAGATGGCGATACCTGATTAGGCCATCGCATATGTCATCCCATAATGCATTGCGATTGTAATTAGAATGAGATGTAATGCTGAACTGTAAAGTCGCGAGCGTGAATGTCTTGTCTTTGCGTTAGTTTAAGTGTTTGAATGTGATTATTAAAGAAATGTTTCCAACAACATTCGTCCTGTTGCTTCCTGCACATATCATAATAATCTACATATCACCACATTGGCGCCCAACGTAAAAGAATTTCTGATGAATGAAAATGAAGTCGTCCCGACGATCACAAGAAAAGTTTCCCTCCACCACAAACAAAGAAACATCTGAGTTTTCTTTCTCTTTCTAAAATTTCTAATACCGGTATTAAAACCGGTATCCCGGTATTAAGATCTAAAAAATACCGAATACCGGTATTGAAATTTTGGTCCGGTATTGCAATCCCTAATCAAGAGGTTGCTAAACACAGTTATTCTTCTATATACCACGTGTATAACTGCACAAGATTGCATTTCTTAGTCCATAATCATATTTCTTGGGATCGAGGAAAAATAACACAGGTTTGCTGCTATTCGATTAAGAAACTTTGTGGCAAAATATATAATAATATATATGCTATTAACAATATAATTGATGCTTTAGCATAAATAATTACTAGTTATTATTAAAAATAACCAATCAATGTGAAAGTCGATGAATCACTTTTATCATTACTTTATTTAATATCTGCTAAAAATGACATATATATTTTTATCTAAATGCAGGTAGTTTTATATTCTTAACAAAGGAATTATAAATTATATTTTCACAAAGATAATTCCAATAGAAAATGCTAACTGTAATAAAAGCTTGTTTGTATTTATTTCGAAAATAATAAAAAGAAAAGCTGATTGGTTGAGGCATAATAGAAATTATTTGTCCTCAATTGGTAAATGGCTTAAGAACAAAATTCTATTTATTTATTTATTACATTTATTTAAAATATTTGTAAGTCAAAGGATACAGGCATTAATTATTATTTGATTAAATTATTTATTCACTTATTATTCCATTGAGCATTAAATGCAACACTTTTAGCATAATGCAAACATATTTTATAACCATCCAAGTCCTACTTTGAATAAAATCTCATCAACTTTTGCTTACTGCTAAATAAATATTTAAAGATGAATGTAACAACATAAATTCTTCTTGCTAGTGTACACACATATCCCTATTCCTAAATTCCGAGCATAGAATAAAACAATTCTAATTGAAAATATTTTCATTAGATGGCAATATTCAAACGATGCAAATTACTTTATTAGAAACCTTAATACTAAAGCATTTCATTCTCATGCGTTTGTTCATCCTCTTTAAATTTAATTAACATTAACTGATGAATTACTTTATTTAAACAAATTTTAAAAGATTCATGTTTATTCCATTTATAGCATTTCTTTGCTAAATAACTTTAATCATAAGTGAGTACATATTTATTTGAGCAATTCAATGTTTTATTTTTCTTTCAGAATGAAAAGCTAAGTTTGAATAATCACCGAAAAAAGTAATAAAAGCTTTAATTATTTTTCTATTTTTGTATGTATTTTGAATGAATGAATGAGAATTGGTGTCATGAATCTATTTGTATTAAAAGTGGTAAATATTGGATTCCGTTGTTCAAAGGAAAGATAACATTTGAATAAGGGCAACAAATCCAAGGAGTTTATAAATATTTTGATATGATAAGAACTACTGCAGTAAGTAGTATTCCTATATGTATCTAAAATAGAAACAATACAAAAGTTTTCTTACCTTACTTTTGATTAAACAGGTTCAAGTTATACTAAAACAAAAATTTCATAAAGGATAGATGGAATGGATACAAAACTCCTTATCTATTTTTTTAAAAATTTTCTAATGAAAGATTTTTATGAAAAACAAATTTTGCCACCATCAAAAGTCTAAAATTGTTTGGAAAGGTTAAAATCATTCAGAGGATGTTTGATGATATATATGTGATACGATGCATCTATCATCCAGATAGAACTACCCCATCCTGCCAATCCACAGAGGGTAATTGATGACGATTGAGCAATAACCTGCCTAGAGAAAGGTGTGAATTTATGGGTAGAGCAACCTTCTCTAAGAAATACAAAGGTTCGGCTTTCGGGGCAACTTCATTTTATCAAAATAATGCCAGTGCATTATCATTCCCTAGTCACAATGGTACCAAGCTGGCTTTTGACCTCGTTCCAAACAACAAAAAAGCTGCATAATACAAAAACATGATTTATTCAAAAAAAATTCTTAAAAACATGGAATACAAGCAATAGAAACACAGCTAAGATGTGCATTAAGAACTAAGCTAGTAGGTCCTCATAACCAAGCCGATCAGAAAACAAATCGCCGAATAGGAAACAATATTAGTTCTCATTTTAAAACAAATAGAGAACTCGATCTGAAACTTACTTTCTATAGAGTAAATTAATCCTTAAATGTTGCGCTTTTTATAATCTCCTAATAGAGTGTGAAACGTAGAATTGCCTAGAAGTATTACCAGATCACTGGTTTTTATAGATATAACTGATAAAACATATCCAAGATACACATAAAGAGTAGCAGATAACAGACATAACCAACAACAGCAACAACAAAACTTTTTACTTTAGCATCTGAGATTGAAGAATTCTTCTAGAATATTCTGTATCCTATTATGAGACAATAAAAGGAGAAGTGCTCACATTAAGATTAATGTTCTATCAGTAATGTTAATCGCAAAAGGAGCTGTTTAGTTGGGCACTTTCAGTGTTATTGTTGTTTTCCATTTAGCGATTTTCTATCTCCTTATGCTGGAAAGTTTTTCCAAACTCTGTTCTCTGAATATATGTCAGCTATATTTTTTGCTTTTTGTGGTTCGCGTTTTACTGGAATAAAGAGTCGCTTTTCAATGTACACCATGACTGACTTCTTACACCATCGAACGATTTTCCCAACACATTGATTTGCACATGTGAAAAAAAAATCCGAAATTTCAAAATTTATTCATTGGACATTTTTAAAGCAAGAAGTGACTACATGCTTGACATGAAATATTTTTTTGTGTATGTGAGGTGGGGGGAGAGGCTTTCAACTGAGAAAGAACAGTACTTCCCGTCAACGTTAATACTTCAAGTGGAAGAAACACGGAACTTCTCATTCGCTGGAACCCGAAATCCATGAATAAATTTAGAGAGCTCTGAATTGAAGATTGAGAAAAACTATAGGAAGACCTTGTAAAAGTACAAGTATATGTTTTTGGTTTTAAGGCTTAAGTCTAAATCAAACTGACAAGGCCGTCACTCTGAATTTGCTATTGCATCGGGACAGCTCGGAAGCTCTTTAGTTCTGATTTCTCATTGTTTATAAGACAGACAAAAATTGAAGAAACGCCTTTTATTTGAATTCATTTTTTGTCACAAACCGTTTGTTAGATAGTTTTCTTCATTCTTCCTAAAATTGAATTCTTTTAATCTTTTAATAAATTTTTGATTGGCTCTTTACATGTATGCAAAATTTTTTTCTCATAGAAATGAAAATTCAGCTTCAAATAGAATACAGAAATTCTTTTTTAAATGTCTTATATAATATTTTTTAAGAATTGTTCATTGTCCATAAATGGTAAATTAAAAATAAAATCTATAAATTAAATCATTGTTATTGAGACTTCAATGCAAAATTGGAATTTCCTTAAAGTCTATCTCTCAGAAAAATCATTACAGCAAATAATTATTCAAAATAATATGATTTCGCTTTCATTAATTTAATTTGTAATTACATTTTTTTCATTTTTTAGATGAATTAGATTAAAATTTTTAAAATTAGTTAACGATTATTTATTTTTTGTAAAACATCTTCTTTCTTGATCCTATTGAAAACACATATCATTGCAATAAATGTTTAGCATATATTATAACAAACAGCAATTTAAAAAAATTGTAGGTGGTTGAAAAAGAAAAGTAATAAGCTTTTAGACGGGTGCACAAACCTTCGAATTAAATTCCTTATTGAAATAGAATAGATGGTAACATCATATTTAACACCACTGGTAAATGGAGCTACTTGTGCCTTAGTGTCCCGAAATCTAGAAAATGGATTAGTTAGAAGATGGCAGTAATGATGGAAACGAGGTAGATGGTTGAAGTATAATAAAGTTTTTGTGATTAAAGAAAACATCCCCACTTGAAATTCATAGTAAAGTGCTGGAAGTTTACAGATCGAATAGAAAAGCAGATACTATTTTAGTGCAAGGAATTTGAATTAGATGGAACAGATATGCGAGACGACTAAAGTGAGGATACCCAAACAATCCTTAAGAGATGATGACATTTGAAGTGTCGAAAGTTTGAAACGAGCCAATCAACGGATTCATCGAAGGGAGATTGCTGGCGAATCCAACATCTCTGTTGGCAGTAAGCGCAAAACCTATTATCGCTGTGAAAGGCTGCTACCTGAGAATCTATCAGACAGTAATAAAATAAAACGAATGGGCTTGACTCTAATATTTTATATGGATTTAAGGCAGATTATGCTTCTTTTCGAGCTTTATAGGTGACAGATGATTCTTGAGATGAAGTGAACATTTCAGAACGATGCTGAAGTTTAGAAAATCTTTGTTAATAATTGGCTCAGTGATCTGGAAGTTAAAGTATTCATGGCGTGGCAAAATAATAAGTTTCAATGCATTTCTATGTTTAATTAACTCTTTGATTTCTTGTATATCTCAAAAACTCCATTTCTCTCAAGGAACTTTCAACCATATTTCTTGAATTATTTTTAAACACACACACGCACTACCAAACACACATACGCACTGCTACACACACACACACACAAAACACGCAATAATTTGCAACAAATTACTGATAATTTTAAATAAAATGGACCTTTTTTTGATGTATGATTATTATAAAGAAACACTATTGATATTAAGAATGTCACATTTGTATAATCCCTTAAAAGAAAACTTTAAAGGGATTTATGATGGATGCCAATTTTAATTATAGTTTTTGTCCTTGATTTTCACGATAAGCCAGACGGTTGTTAGGTTTGGTTGCAAAAATGAATATAAATGAACATACACACACACACACACACACACACACACACACACACACACACACACACACACACACACACGTACAGAAAATTTCTATGCAGTATACTAGATTCAAAATATTCAGAATTTATTGAAAAAGAAATGAAATTCGGAAATAGAATTATGATTCTTAAAAAAGTTTTAAAAGTTATTGTATCGATTTACATTGAGTATAATAAAAAGAGAAAAATCTTAATAAACATAAAAAAATTACTTTCCTTTATTATTTATATTATGTTTGACTTTTTTCTCAAATGTTTAAACGATGATCAAAATATAGATTTTGCCTTCAAAAATTGCTCTAATATTTGATATTTCAAAACGAAATTAAACTATATAATCTATTATAATTCTTTAGATCTTATCACAATTTGTGATAAAGGACCAAAGTTCTTTCCTATCGTGCTGCGATACTGATATCCCTAAACAAAATTTTAAAAATAATTCCAAATTGGTTTTACTTGTATAAATACTATTAGCGATTAGGATAGTTTACTATATACTACAACAACTTTTAAATTCATTTAAAAAATAGAAAAATCCACTTAAAGGCGAAATGGATTGTTTTATGTTTATGTATCTTGGCGATTCTCAAGTTTATTTGTCTCAATTGCTGCGGTAAATACTGAAGGCAGAAGCATCATAAGCAAAAATTTAGGAAGAAAAATAAAAACCAACAAAGAAAGAAAAACAACGAAACTGAAAATACAAGAATTGCTAGTCGTAAAGATTTTATAAAAAGCTAATTCCTTGGGAAGGAGTTTGTATTTCATAGCAAAAGATAATTTCTATGGAAGCCTGAGAGGAACCTATCATTTTGTAGTTAAGAAATAGTATTTAGCGCTTTTGTAAGCAAATGAAAGCTGAGAATAAATTAATTTAGTATCTAAAAGTTCAACAAAATTTTCTAGGCAGGTTTTAAAATGAAATCTTAAAAGCTCTCTGCTTTGAAGCGAGATCGGATAAGATTATTCAAACCCTCAGACACAAACTATATACTTGTGAATAGCATGATTGTTTATTAGAATTACACTTGAAGTATAAACTTTATTCTTGAATTAAGTTATTAATTAAGTTTAAATTTTATTTATTGGTATAAACTTTATTCTTGACTGTTAGCTTGGAAACCCAACCAAACAAAGGAAAATAAATGAATTCTTTTACCTAAATTTTCCCCTTTCATATGTGGTTATGTGTATTTTATATCACCCTAAAGAAATAAAAAGAAAAACCCAGTTAGTCAATTAGTCTTTCGATTTAATTTCAGACAAACATTGAAATGTCTTTATATTTCTTTTTATAAACAATAAAAACCTAGTTTTAATAATTTAAATTTTTTAATATAAAACATTGTCTAGATGAGAGTGGTTTAACTGGTTGTTAAAAAAATACTACATTTTTAATATCAATTTTTATAACACCTAGAGTAAGCTCAAATCAATCTTTATCCTGACTTTGGCTTTTGTATCTGATGTATGCACTCAAAAATATTATCAAAAATAATTGTTTGGTACTTTTTTAATTTAATTTCAAATAAAATAATAAAATATATGATGTTAATATGTTTCAATTTTTAAGCCAAGAAAACTTTGCATATTAACTTTTAGCCTTTTTAGGCAAAAGAGAAATTTTAAAATATAATTTATCATCCATCATGCAGGTAATTACAAATGTTATAAAATGCACCATACTTTTAAAACTCTGTGCATGTTTTAAAAAAGTTTATGGTTCGTTTTTAGGGACATAGAATTTACACTAATCATGAAAAATCAATTATCAGTGGTAAAAGCTAACTTGAATCTGTGCAATTTACTGAGAAAATATATATAAATATTCCTTAACAAATTGGAAATCTCTAAACTGTCAGGACTGAGAGCTTATTTGAATCTGTAAAATTCACTGAGCAAAAAAATTATTTATTCCTTACCTACAATTGAAATCAACGATTCAATTTCTAATGCACAGAAGTTCAGGAGAAAAGCAAATAAAAGGTGCAAGAAATATATGTTATTTAATACTACCTTCTACTATTTTTTAACGTCTGCGATATAATTGAATCAGAAACTGAAGAACGTTAGAACATTTCACTTTCTCTTCTGGAATATACTTCAATTCTGAAAAAAAAATCTGGACAGAAATCAGCAAGAAAGAAAAAATGTTTTCTTTTCTTTTCCCAATGAAAAAAAAAATCTTATCCATGAAATTTAGTTAAAAAAAAAAGAAATGAACTGTTTTTGCTAGGTGAATGGGCATCATATGAGCAAAGGAATAAAAAGTCTTAAAACTTGGAAAAAAAGGAAGACATGATTGCTTTCAATACAAAAACCATAGGGAAAAAAAACTGATTTAACATTTTCTCTTAAGCCAGTGAATGTCATTTTTTAAACGAGACAAGAACTGTCTTTATCGACCAAGCATCAAATACCTCATATCATAAAATTCATAAAGAAAATAGAAAAGTTTTAAAGACGCAGTTAAGATATTAGCTTTGAGATACTCTGATTACTTTTTATTCTGAAGGAACATGGATTCTTTTTTCTTAAATCTTTCTTCTTCTGCATTCAAAATTCTTATCAGGACACAACGATAACAATGATACGAAAGCTTATGCTCTTTATAGAAGTAATTTTATCCTGAATTCTTGGCGATAGTGAAAAATAAAAGAAAGAGAAGAAAGGGATTTGCAGTTCACGATAACATCCGTTTTTCTATCAGAATAAATCTAGCAAAGGGTCTTAGGCAGTTGAGACTGAAAAAGAAGAGGGGAGATTTAGCTTTTCTTCTTTTTATTTCAAATAATTGGTAAACACATACGATAAAAGAAAAGTTTCTGAAACAAAAGCTACTGTACTTCTTCTATTCTAGAAAAAAATTAGAAAAATGGAGCAATAATTTTTAATCAGAAAGTATAAAGAACAATGGAATTTTAAGTTAAGGCAATTTGATATTTTTCTTTTCATTTCGGTCTCCTGAAACAAACTTTAAAAACTTAATTGGCATATTAACATATTAATTTAAAGATTTATTTTGAAAACCATCGGTCGGTGTTAATGATGGAAAAAATTGGGTAAATCTTCGCTAACTGATAATTTGAGCTTGGATATCACAAAATTTCTCCAATTTCCAGATAATATTAACTTGAAACAATTGATACATTAAGAGTTTTTTTTTCACTCAAATCGTGTCTATTTTCGCATAAGATTAGTTATAAATAAATCGATCAGGTATATCAATATATGAAATACTATATTCCTTTGAATATCAGACTCAGTTTTTTACTTTCCAACAAATACTGTTTCAAAGATTGTTTAGCGTATGAGAAAGATAAAAGAGCATGATGTCATACATGGCAGTTTTGTGACATTCGACGGAATTATGATTATATATTATCCATTCAGTAATTATTATTATATATTATCTATTCATTAATGTTATCTATGCGGTAATTATTATATATTATCTTTGAAATATTAATACTGATATATTATCTGTGCAGTTGTTATTGCTATATATTATCTATACAGTTGCTTAAATAAAAGCTTTATTGAATATGTAGGGTAGTTATTTATATGTGTATTTTCTCTAAACTTCTTCAAAGTTCTTACAGCATGGAAAATAAAATTCCTGCAGTACTCTCTATATTTTAAAAGTAAAAGCTTAGCATTTGTTACATTTAGTCTTCATAGATACGCAAGATATTTGTTCAAAAGATAAGATATTTGTTCAAAGTAAGATATTTGTTCATTTAAGGGCAAATATGATAAAATTCATCTTGTAGATCATATGAAAAAAATTGTTATTTTAATTTGATTAACATATTAAAATAAGATTCAATTAATTTTTCCCTAAATGAATTTTAAAACCATAAACTGATACATTACCCATTACTATGAAATCTGAGTAGATGTATTTTCATATTATATTTAATACAATGAATTTCGAATTCAAATAAAACAATTACTTATTACAAATTCAATGTTTAAACAAAAAAATATATGGAAATGGAAATCGTTACTGAATAAAATTTCTTCGGGAAATTTCAAAATTGTTAAGATTTCGATAAATTATCTTGATTTGTTTAATAAATGTTGGAAATCTTTTCTTCGACATGAAATCATTCACATCATTATTACTGGTTCAGGAACTTAGCGAACCAGACATCATTTAAAAATAAAATAATGCTTGGCAAATCCCTTCCATCCCACAGCACTTTATTTCTCGGTATTCGAATTTACTCTCATTTAATATTTTCGGTTTCCAATATTTCATAGTTAATTTGGAATAATGGGCATTTTTATATATATAATGACGTATCTTATGCATGCATTGTATTATTGAATTTTTAGTATTCAAATCGGAAATTAAGTGAAATTATTAAGTAAATTCAGATTCAAATATAACTCACTCAAATTAAATACCCCAAGTGCCCTTTTTGTTATTATAAGGATTGAAATAAAAATATATCCCAAATAGGATGCGTCATCCAACTGAGATGTTAAATCATGGCGCAAAAGGGTAATAGAGTATTCAGAATATGATTATGCAGCCATAGAGGTTGCTACATCACAAAACATTATTTTTTTCCTGCTTAAAATTAATTTTTCAAAACATTTTCGTTTTGAAAGAGTCTTACAAAATAATGTTTTTTACTCTACCATTATTATATGCAACTACATAACATTGTCGGTTTGTATAATTTGTAGAAGTTACACAATCGCATAAATTTAAATGTTCCATATTGCCATTTTAAATTGAAAAAAATAATAGAATTAGCAAAATTTCTACCCAGTAACTCTAACTAGTCACACTATTTTAAATTATGTTGGCCCAAATTTCATTGAACATTCTGAGGTGTGCACGAAGATACTAGATACAAAAAGTTTCCAAAAGATACCCAAAGTTCAAAATTAGTTGACGATACGATTTAGTTGTTGAGATAAAGATTTATAACATATTCGTGATATGTCCCAAAAATGGAGCTCTGAGGAGATCAAGCTACCACTGGTGATGCATGAGGTCATGAGATTACGTATGAAAAGAATATTAAAATTCATGGCAATTGGGACTGTGAGATTGCAGTGTTCCCTCCCTCCCCTTAGAAAATGTACTGTATTTAAGGAAATTTGGGAAACCGGTGAAATGAGGTATAGGAGATCATTATAGATTATTCAAGATCATTATTTTCCAGATGAAATTATAAGTTCCATTATAACAATTATTTTAATTACATGAACTATAATTTAAAAAATAATTGAGATATGTTTTTGAGCACATTTTTTATCAATATTATACGAAAAATTTAAAAATATGGATTTAGTCTATTTTTGGAAAATTTATTTTAATATATATGGAAAAATATTTTTCGAAATTATATATATATATATGGATTTTATTAGTAATTATTTGCATTGATATAGATATAAAACCTACCAATCACAAAACTTAGACACAGTTACAGCTATAAAAAAATCATTAAGTATTTTGTACATTTCAATTCTTAAAAAAAATAATCTTGAATGCATGATAGAATAATTTCAAAGACATTTTTTTATTAGATACATTATAATCTTTATTTTTAATTTTATTTCACTACAGAATGACAAATCGCATTTGTATATATCTCATAAATGTGACAGGAATAGCAAAGGAGAAAAAGAGATAAAAATAAATTACTTTCGCTGAGATTTCAGAGAAATATTGGACAGAAAATAATTAAATCAAATCCATCTTCTTAGGAAACAAATTTAATTATCAAATGTATCATTGGTTTCAAAGTGAGCAAAATTTTAAACTGATTATTCAAACTTCAGAGAAGTAAATTGATTGAAACCCGTGCTGGGAATCACTGAAAATTGTTTTTTTTTTATTTCCTCGAACATGAAATATAAGAAAGAGTACATGCTTAGCAAAATTTCGTCACTGAGATTTTCAAAATCACCTGCATCCTAGATTTATCTGAATTCTTAGAAATATCTCTAGGAAATCTTTAGAAGAATACATTTTTTGGAATGTATATGTCATCTATTTCCAAAATGAAAAAGGAAGAAGAGAGAAAAGTGAATCTTGTATCTTGTATTTCCCATAAAAACATAAATTTCCTTGAATATTGATTAAATTTCATCAAAAGAAACTTTATCTTTCCGCCGTGTGAATATGAACTCGTGACTCTAACACAGAATAAGTTAAGTGGATGAATTTCATTATTCAGGCTTAATGAAATACTAATCGACTTTGGAATCTTGCTAGTTCGACGGTAATATTGGCTATATTTAATCTAAATCGTTTATGAATCATGGCCTCATGCCCATGATTTTTTCAAATTGTCAGACGTTAAAGCCGTGTTTTTTATGGTCTTGCATATGTTTCTTTTATTCTGTATATAAAAGTTTCTAATGTAGATTATTTCCATGTCTTTATAGGGCGGCCTACGAGGGGGGGGGCGTACCTCTTAAATGAGCATGAGAATCTTCCGGTATGGTGGTTGCTTCTAACCACACCCATGGGGACAAGAAAAGGTAAGGGTCGGGTCCTCCTATCGATAACGGCATGTACTTCCTTAGAAAAGTGTTGCATCGTGGCCAGTCTCATTCACAGTTTCCGCCTGTGTTGCTGTTGTGGCGATCTGGTCTTTCAAGTTTTTCTGTATGCTTAACGATGGGTAGTAGTAGTCAGTTTGTGATGCCTTTATAGTGCATTATAACCATTTCATCTTTTTTTTAATGTGATGGTAATCTAACTTCATGTTATATTCGTCCCTTAAACCACATTGATATTAAACATAATCCTCCTTCAGCTTTCAATAATGGAAGGAAATCACGAGACCAAAAGTTTGATAAAACAGTGAAAATAATTTCGGTTTTATTCAGAAATAGTGAAAATGTTATTCAGAACTATAATAAAAAATACGTTTAAAATTTTATTAAATCTAGACTAAAGAATTTTATAACAACTAAATTATTATCCTTGAAATTATTTAGACTTAAAATGAGATAAAAATTCTGAGGTTGATTTGTTTGGAAGTTATCGCCAAATAAACATAAAAATATAGCTTATTTTTAATCAAAACTCTAATAAAAATTTCAAAAAAATAACTCCTCCAAAAAATAACTTCAAATTTGGTAACTCTGGGTCAAACAGTCTGACCTATAAAGTGTGAAGTCACGGAGAAACTATCTTTCACACACAAATACATGACCCCTTGAAGGGACTATAAGATAAATAATTATAAAAGAGCATTAAATTTTTCATTACAGTTCCGGCAGAACCCACTGCGCAAATTCGATCCTGGCGAATCGGTTTCTATTCCAACCAGGAGTGAAAGTTATAAAGCGAAAATGTCCTTGATGATAACTCGTTTTACATCTCGAACCCCTAGTTTGAAACAAAAATCGATCTAACAGGATAAAATTTGCACGGCCGGTTGGACGGGGTGTTAGTGAAAGTATTAAATTAATTTAACTATCCATATGTTCGTGAATTGTAAGGCTGATAATTAATTTACATGGCCAATTTTATAGAAGAATTTCTTCATAATAAATTGTAAATATTAAAAGTTACCTTTATATATATATATATATATTTGTGACAAATGGCGGGACTAGAAGCATTGCCTCGCCATTTGTATAGCATTGTCTCGCCAAACCTGTAGAATTGTGATTAATTAGAGCTCTATATTCTAAAATTTCTAAAGGAGTAGAAAGTAAAAAATAGAAGATTGTACAGTCTAAATATTTAAACAATGTTCGTTAGTATGCATGCAATAGAAGAGTAAAACGGCTTTGTAATCCTGAAACTTCGCTTTTTGTTTTGGAAAAGAATTTGAATTTCTTATTTAGAGCGCATTCTTGGAGAAGATACTCTCTTTATTAATGAATTTAGAGACTTGAGGCTTTGAAATGATTACAACCAATTTAAAGTCCTTTCCATTGAAGAAAATTCCTTTTCTGATCCAAGTTGCAAAAGTCCTGCGCTTTAAATTGCATGTAATTCGTCACTGGGAGTGAATGCGGTTGGCTCCCTTGGTGCATTTGGTCGAAAGCAAAGACGATAAATTGATTAGGGAATGTTTCACTAAATAGAAACCCTTCAGGAATTTGTGAGAATATTTTCTAATGTAATGTTAAAGGAGTCAAATTCTGAGCATTATTTCATTTGTACTTTTAAATCATTTAAATTGCTCAGTTAAAACAATTTTCCTTCCTGGTTTTAGAATTGTTCAATTTAATTTTAACTTGTTCAACCTTTGAATTTATTTGAAAATGCAGATTGGATAATGATTTTATGACGATACGTGATCCTAAAATTCAAAATTCGTTACCTTTACCATAGCTAAATATATTCCTTCTCAATTAAAAACATTGTACTTTATTTTTCTTCACCTAAATGTGATTATAGAACTAAATTGAAGAAATAGCAAATGCATCTGCCTAATTTATAAATTTATTTTACTAATTTATAAATATCTTTCAATATATATATATATATATATATATATATATATATATATATATATATATATATATATATATATACGAAGGGTGATACAAAAAAATTTTACAAGGCAAAGAAAAATGCTTTATCAACAATAGACACAGGATACAAATGGCAATTAAGAGAAATATGTGGCAGTAACTTCTCTACATAATTACGAAACCTGTTGAGGCATTTATTACAAGGATGGACCAATTTGTTTAGCCTGTCTTGGTAATAATCAGGTTCCTGGATATTGAGCCAGTTCTCAGCACCTTTTTGAACATCATTGTCTGATATGAACCTTGTTCTTGCCGGGAAAAGGAAATAGTCACTGGGAGCCAAATCGATGCTGTATGGGGAGTGGCTCCAGAACTCCAGAACGTTTAAAGCAATCTCTCTGCCCGCTTCAAAAGAACGGCACCATTTCGCCACCTGTTGTGTACTCATTGCTTCGCCCCCATACATTTCAACGATTTGTCTGTGAATGCCCGATGGGGACACATTCCTGGCATATAGAAATCGTATTGTTGCGAAATTTTCTTTACCGGGGTTCGTTTGGATAGTGGAAGTGATATGGTGTGTAGAACGCTCAATCAGCAGACGGTAGTAGAAAATAAAACAACGACGTTTATTTACACGAAGACACACAGGACAGCACAAAGCGACAACTATATACAGCACAGAAGACGATTATCTTCACCCGAGACGTGTAGCATACAACAGCACACACAGCAGCATACAACCAGAATCTACTGCAGACAGTAGCGCACAGCTCAGTTCAGCACTAGCTTGACTCAGTCGCTTCCGACTACTCCGTCTTCTACTTCTCCGACTCTGACTCGGATTACTGACTTCGCTCCGTCGATTCCGCTTACTATTCTTCGACCACTCCGTCCACTCTGACTACTGGCTTCGTCTATCTTTCGGCAGCGGCGGCTTCTTCCTTTTATAGGTCTCAGGAGGCGGGGCTAGAAGCCGCTCAACCAATCAGGAACGTTCGAGGCGTATCTCGGTTCCTACTGGACGGATCGGGAAAATTCTCGAAGTTTCGGGTATTATCTATTTTGGTGCAAAAGTCGCCAAATGGTCGCCAAGTTTGTCGCCAAGCTCTGGGACCTCCGACGCGCTAGTCCCATTCAGATGACTGTAAAACTTTATTTCTATTGATGGAACAAACTATGCTGGGTAGCCGAATTGCAGGCTTGTAACAGTATCACTGCTCGCATCTCTGTGCGAGACCACTTCTCCAGACTTCTTGCCATTACTGTCGCTGTTTCAGGTCTCAGTACTAACACTATCTGCTCGAATGACCAGTCTAGGAGAACTAGCTCCATCTATCACCACTCTGGGTAACAATATTCCTGTCCACAATTTCCACTTTCCAAATGCTGCTGCTTGTAAACTTTTTTTAGATTGCGCCTGGTATATATTATTTTGAAGGATGTAAAAAATATTGGAAATATATAATCAGTTTCATTAGAAAACAAGTTAGAAATAATAAAACAAATTATTGCTTTAGAACTTGGATGAAAATAAAATCAAAATAACCACATTTATTATCTTATTATTTATATATATATATAAGTGGATAAAACTTCTAAAAAATTCTACAGATGCGAATTTTTTTTCTTTCTGGAAATCGAATGTGTTACGATTGTAAAAATTAACTCCAAGAAAACTGCTTATTTATGACGTTTTTAATCGATAATTTTGAAAATTTTAGAGTTATATTCTCCTCCTGAGAGTGGTTTTATGTTCAATATTATTTTAAAATCTTTAAATTTCGCGGCTATTTTTTGCTAAAATTAAATGTCAAGCATACAAAACTACATCCTTTGAAGCAGAAAATGCTTCTCTACTTTCTTTCCAAATATTAGGTAGGACCCTGAAGTATATATATTGAAAGCTTAGCAGTTGAAGAACTGATACTGGTAAAAAATGGAATGATATATACAGAGAAATTTATGTATGCATTTCTCCATTATTGAGGATATATATTTCCAGTTATTCTCGTGAAAACTTTTGTGATAAAAAAAAGAATTTATCTTTTAATGGAACATTTTTGAATGACTAGCGTACCGAAGACACCAGTGGATTCGCCCTGATAGCATATTTCAGAATCCTCCATGGCTTTCATCTAGATGATATTCCAATCTCGTGTACTCTAATAAGAACAATCTTTAATTACTTGCAAAAAGCATCTATGCAAGGTAATCAATTTTTGCAGAACATATTGCAATAAATAATTTGAAAAAGGCAAACGCTTAATTTTTTAAAATCTTTTATTTATCAGTTCCATGATTTATTCATATATTTTATTAACAAAAGATTTGCTGCATCTAAATTATTTCAAAATTCGTCCTTCAATTTTTAAAATAGAAAAATTTCCTAATTAATTTATGAAATTTTCTGTTTCTGTAAATTTCAACTTTAGATTGAATACTAAATGATTTTTCTTATTTTTTGTTTTTGTTTTTAATTGCATTCTTTTCAATATTTTTTTATTATTATTCCAGAGCACATGAATGTATAAATCTTGAATAAAAAGAATCTTAAAGGTTTGCCTATGGAATACGACAGAAAATATTCCAAAAGAAGCTCCTTTCTAATTTAACCATCTGCAGTCCCTCCAACAAATAGTTAATAAGCATGAATGTTATTTCAAGTTTTGTTCAGGCTCTGAGCTCTATATTTTCAAGAGTTTTTTACATTACAAAGTAATATAATTGTTTAATGAATCACCGATTGATTTACTATTTTGATGCAAAATTTAGAAATTATTTGATCTTTGTGTTCCATATACTGAAAAAATTTAAATTTAATCAATTTCAAAATTTTAGTTACCAAATTCTTATTTTCAGAAATTGGTACAACGTTCTAATAAGACTATTTCATATTTAAGAATTGAAAATGAGTGCTTAAAATCCACAATATTTTCCTTAATACGATACGAAATAATTATATTTGAAATAGTTTTAATAATTTCTGAAAGTAAAAGATACATGGTTTGAATACCATATTTGCTTTTATAATTCGTTACCTTCTCAATACGCAGATCAAACAGAGCAATCGCCAAAAATTCTGCCTCGACTCTTTAAAGAGTTTCCATGTAATATACTTCTCTTAAGTCCAAAATAAATTGTTTTGAAATTGCATCTGATTGAGATTACAGTAACTCAAAACCTAGTTGAGTTAGGTTGGTGGAACTTGGTGTAATTGATCTGCATGAAATTTCATTGACATTTTTATTGATAAATATAAATTTTTCCACTCGAACATGTGAATACAATCCAATATGTAAAGAGTTTTAGGAATAAAATCTGTTCCCCAGTTTTGTATCCAAAAGTGGAAAAATCTAAAAGTTTGGACCGAATTTATCAAAAATTTGGCCGACCATTTGGGTAAGGGATTGCATTAAAGAAGAGAATGAAATGGATTTATTAAAATAGTTAAGCATAAGCGTGGTTACTTTTCAACAATCATTTGTAATATAAGTGGATCAGGTTTCCGACTCCTTCTTCAAAAACATTGATCGCAATTATGTGAAATGTGCCTTAATATATTTTTGAAGTACTTCATTAGTCGAATTTTTTCATATATATATTTTCTTTTAAAAAAAGAATATGAAGCAAGAATATCTTAACGTTTGCTTCCAAAGTTGCAATTTTGACCTGCGTATCTTCTAACTTCCTATTTGTGATACCAGCATCTTACGTTCCTTTAGAACAAATTGATCATCTCATTATACAAGTTTTTTTTTTGAGACAATTATACGTGTTTGTTCCTCTTCACGAAATATAGCCAAGCGATTTGGGTCTATTCTCTGAATTGAAGCGCTAGGAAGATGAAAAAAATAATTGGAAATAGACGAGGAGTTTCAGAGGAACGGAAAAGTGAGTCTTCAACCGAAGGGAAGCAAAGATTCCGAAGAGAAAAAATGGAACTTAGTCTTGAGATATGACAAATTCGTGAATATTTACGACAATTATGTGTAAAACTCGCCATTCTTGTAAAAAAAATGTTATCTACTTATGTATTTCTTAATTTCCTAACGGAGTTTGGCGAGAAACCTACTCTTCTATGACTTTTTATTATTATTTTCTATACGATTTTTTCTCCATTGTCTTCAGCAACTGATACTAATCATGTACTGATCGTTTACCAGTAAAAATCCTAAATAAAAATTACAAATTGATGAAGAGAGTGAAGATCCGTCTCATTTTACGAATTCCAATATTTTTCATAGAGAGGAAATGAAACTTCTGTCCACTGACCAAATTTTGATCAAAATAACCACTTTGGTGAAAATTCAATTTGCTCTCTATTCACTTCTTTTTTATTGGTCTGTAAGAGCTTGAAGAGAAACCCTATCCTATGATTTGCTCTGTAACTCTCTGTCCTGCTTTTATATGTACCGTTTACATTTTATGTACTGTTTATATTTTCGCATTTATGTAAATATCATTACTATCAATTTCATATATATTTGAACTGAATACGAATAATTGGTTTCATTTATAATTTATTGGTTTTATTTATGAGAATATAAACAACCAATCACGTTGGAGTTGTGATTGTCTTATCAAAGATCCGAAGTAGCTGAATAATAATTACCATACATGTCTCCATTCGAGTTATGTCTAGCCACCATTATATTGTTTACTCACCAAAATGGCTATAACCATTTTACTTTTCGGATAGGATGGATTGTACATACACGTTTCTTTCTTGAATCTTTAATATAATTCATACTAAAGTGGATAAAATATTAACGCAATAAATGAAAAAAATGACAGAAAAATATGTATAACCAAACTTTGTAAACGAAAGAATTTGCCATAACCTGATATTTTAAATAAGTCTTCGTAAGATAATATCATAATTGCTTATTTTAATTTTGAATAGTAGAGATTATTTACTAAATTCTTTGAGTAATAAATATTTAATCCGGAAAAACTGCTATGAAACTACATCAAGTATGTATAGATGTGCTAAATACTAATAAAGACATTGTTAAATATTCTGAAAAATATAATTTAATATGACTTTCCAAGAATCAGGAATTTCTCATCAATATAAAAATATTATTAGGAAAAACAACCTGATGGAAATATACTGAATAAAGTCCATCAAATTAGACAATAGAAAATGGAAACGATGAATTGTGAAATATGTTGGCTTCCAAATAAACACCAAAATCTGTTAGTAGAAACAGCAATTAAATCCATAAAGGACATAAATTAATAAAAATAGTGTGTGGCTCATCAGTTCGTTATGCGATGAATCGTCCAAAAAATGATTAGTTCTTCGTGTTAGTCCCTCATCTTTTATAGTTACCTAAGACGATGTAACGTTATATGGAATTTTACAATTGAATCTCAAATCTCCTTCTCTAATTGAGGTATAGTTACAATTTTTGCATTTTTATAAAGACTTCATTTTTGCCGCCAAAATCATTACATTGTCGCCAAGCTGATTTATTAGTCAGTAAATAATTCAACAATCATTCAGTCATCTATCTAATTAAATAAAGAGAATTTAGCTTATATTTTTTTACTTATATTTATAAATAAGCATAATTTATAAAATAATATAATTAGCTTATATTTTTAGCTTATATTTATAAATAAGCATAATTTATAAAATAATATAAATCTTTATTTCATAAGCCAGTATTTCAAATTTTATTAATAAGTAATTTCAGATAATGAAAGATTGTTTTAAATCATAATTAGATATTGGGGGAATAAAAAACGAACCGAAGATAAAATAATATTTTTTTACTTGTATCTGAAATAATATATTGAAGAATGAAGACGTTTTAAATTGCATTTGTTTCAGCAGAGTAAACTTAATCTTTTTTATTGTTTTAAGAAAATTTATGAAGCGAAAGCTGGAAATAATAAATCATCTTTGATAAATTACTACACAGCAAACATTAAAATATGGAAAGCTCGAATGAAAAAATATTCGATGTCATGGAAATTTAATGATGAAACTAAACCTTTCAAGGAACATTTTTTTGAAAAAAAAAATACATTCTGTTATTTTTTTACTCGATACATACTACCTGCATCTCATGAAAACTTATTATTTTGGAAAATGCTAAGAAAACGTTTTTTGAAAAATCACTGGGAATCTTATTATTATGAATGGAAATAATTTGCGGAAGGTTTTAAATAAGCAAAATTATGTTTACTGAAATTTCCAGCATTTGTACATTCAAACGATCTTATTCTATTAATTTGCTTTTAAATTCTTATGTTTCAAGGAACTAAATTTTATCAAATAAATTAGGAATTGTAAACTAAATATCATGTATTTCCGTATTTCCGAATGTTTTTTAAAAAATCGTAAAAGACAGAGAGAAAGATTGTTTTTTTCAAAATATCACTAATTAACCCTCAAATAATATTAATAATTTAAAACATAATTTATAAAATAATATATATATATATATATATATATATATATATATATATATATATATATATATATATATATATATATATTAAAATTTTCAATATGTGAATAAACACAAAATTAAATTAAAAATTTAAATGCATAAATTAAATTTGAAAGAGGAAATTATATATAGAATTCTTGCTTAAATAATATAAAAATATATACACTTGATGGCATGTAATCAGAAGGCCTTTTTTAAAATCTGACACTGAAAGTTTTTTTTTAATATCTAAAATTGCAACTTAGAAACTTTTATTAAGTTTGTTGACTAAATAAGAATTCACCGACAGTCAATGATTCAGCTATGCTTTACAATTACTTCTTCCATTCAATATCTATATGTATTTCTATACCTAAATACGTATTTGCGAAAACTATTGTTTCAGAACAAATCTCCTTAATAATAATGCTTTTAGAATGTATTTGGAAACTTTCTAGGATATGCAGATTATTCAAGACTTTGTTTATCCCATATAATAAAATATTACTGTTTTCCCCCTTAGAAGTGCTGATATTGTTTATATTTATCCATATCTTTAATACATTGATATATAAATTCAAAAAGTGTTTTATACTAGATATTTAAATATATTTAATTTCATAAAAAAGTTGCTGTTGAAGATAGTTTCTGATATTAAATAGCATTCATTTTCATGAAAAATACATATCTCTCATAAATCTATAATTAAAATGAAATAATAAAAGTAAATTTGTGTAAAAATTATTATAATAGAAGATACACAGATGTAACTTTTTTTGTGTGATATTATTTGACAAACGTTGTCACATTTATTTCATATAATTTACAAAATATTTATTTTACATAATATTAATAATATTTGTTCCTCTATATTTTAGTGTAATTAAAAAAGATTAAATCACTATTCATTTTGATATTCTAAGCAAACATTTCACAAGATTTGGTTGAAATTCTGGAATTCCGTGTAACTATATATTTTTAAGATGAATTTTTTTAGACAAACTTTTCAGGAAATTCAAGCTATTAAGATGCAAAGAAGCGCATTAATGCACTTTAAATGAGCAGTAAATTTATCTGATCCTGCACATCAATAATTATTTTTATATTTCCTATTAGTCTGTTTGGAATGCAGACAAAATTATTGATGTAGCCAAACGTTTCGATCCATTTCTTGTCTTTCAATGCCAAGTTAAAAAAGTGTTAACCAAATACGAACAGCTGTAAAGTAATTTATGCATATTAAAACAAACAAGATTTTTTACTATAAGTATTTGTAGAATGAATAGTCAGCTGCCGGAAATATATTTTAGAGATGAAAAATAAAAAGATAGACATATAATAAGAAATTATTTCTTAGAAAATATTTTAGCTTAACAAAATATTAATTTATACAAAATATCCTAGATCCATTATTTCTTTATTTTTCGATATTTACAACATTTTATAAACTTTCTAATTCATAAAGCATTTCCCATTTCCGCTTTACATTTTATGTCAGTAGGAAGACTCAAACTTTAAATTTCCTTTTATTACAAAATAAATTAGAGTTTTTAAAACATGAGGAACATTTTTATTCAAAAAGCTTTATGAAAGGAGAGTAATAATGTTAGTTTAACCACATAAGCAACGCTGACACTGAAAGAACATGCTACAATGCATTAAAGGGGAAAAGGGATATATAGTGAAAGAATAAATTATTTGAATCTTCTTCGCCTAATTTGATTACAAGACACGCTTCCCAATGTTAAATTCAAGACTCAGGTTTTACAACTTTATTTTTTTCTTCTTCTCGAAAGTAGAACAAAAGAATCATAAAATGAAGAACACCCACTTTGCTGAAAGTCGAAACAGAATAGTAAGAAGGTATTAGGCAGTTAAAGGTTTTATAAAATTCTTTTAAAGGAAAGTATAGTAAATTCGAGAATAATGTAAAGCTAAGTGAAAAGTTATTTAAGATACGTGTATATTTAATACGATAAAAGGGTTCTATTTTGTGCACAAAATACCGCTTCAGAAAACAGTTTAATTTCAGTGTAAGGATGAATTTTATCGTAGAAATTTTTAACAGTAAATAAAATAGACTAAGAAATTCTAATTTAAAAGACGCTAAGGGAATACGGAAAGCATTTGCATAGTGAAAAAATTAAAAAAAAAAAAAAAGAAAAGTTTGTCAAAATTTAAAAGTATTAAATATAAAAATAATTGAAATAGTTATAATAGTGAATATGCATACATATATATTCAAATAGCCTTATTTGCATGGCATAATTGGAGATTTATTGCCTTAACATATCACAAAATATGTGGCACTTGTCCTAGATAAGTCGCTGACGAAGTCACCGATTTTAAAAAGAGATTTTAGCGAGTCTTGTTTTTAGTAGCCCATATGGGGACATGAGTACGACTTAGCTACTCGAGCGTCACAATCGTTTTTAATTTGAACTTCATGCAAACATTTCATTTACAGATCGTAATTTAGACATGAATCAGAGAACGATTTCCTCCGAACCAGTACCCCCAGTGGTATTGTCCCGACTTGGAGGATTTTGTGGCCACGACAGATTTATGCGTTCACCAGCCGCCGCATACACGGGTAGTCTTCGGCCAGCGAGGTTCGCACTCACATCCCAAGGGATGCGAATCCAACACCCTATCAACCAGGTTATCCCGGCGTTTGACAAAACAAATTCTACAGAAATAAACTTAGTCGAATTAAATAGTATGTTATAAAAATGCCTTTATTTTATGACATTAAATGAAATTTTGGTTTTTAGCGAATTTTAATGAAACTCATAAATTTTTTGAATTAAAAATTTATAATGAAATTTTATTTCTAAAAATGATTTTATTTGCACCCATAAAAAGCAAAAATCATGTAGCTCTAATTTAATATGTCATTTTTATATGAAAACTCCATAAATTGTCTTATAATATTTGAAATCAATGGAAACCAAATAGTTATTTTGTTTCCATTGATTTGTAAGATTTACAAACATTAAGAGTTCAATGCATTCAATAATATTAAAAAAATCATAAAATGAAATAAATACATAATAATAAAGTAATCAGACTAAATTATCTTAGAAACAAAAATAACCTTAAATAATCACATGAATAAAAAACAAGTATAAAAATTATAATAGTATTTATAATTTTAAAATTTGAATAACGAATCTAACCCAAAACTGGGAATTTATCTATTACTATTCATCTATTATTAATCTCTACATAACAAAATTCAACCATCAAGGAATTCGATATTTGATGAAGTATATATATATTTATATATATATATCAATTGCATCACATCATTCATGAGATAGAAAAACAAAAATTTCACACGTAACTACACTTGTAGTCCCAAAAACTACTTTCGAAAATTGATATATTTAATTCATTGCGTTTATATGCTTCTGAAAGTACAGACTGACAGACAGTCACCCCCTTATTGTATTCCGTTCAACATTTGGTGGACATATATTAAAAAAGATGTTATATCTGAGCACCGAATTTCATCTATCTAGCTCTCTACATTTTATACTTATCATACTAACTTGCATTCTAACTGCCGGACTGACAGATTTCCTCTGAAAGGAATTTCGTCAAAATTTTATAGAAATGTACAAATTTATTTTTAAGCCTGTGTGCTAAATTTCATCCGTCTAGCTCAAAGCTTTTTGAAATTACCTTGTCAGAAACAGAAAGACGGGGAACGGAGATTTTCCGGAAATGTGTTTTTCGAATTCAGGGAGATATAAATCTTAGATATTCGTTAAAATCTCGATTTCGAAATTTTTGACGATTACAATACTTTCTCTATAATTCGTATAAGAGAAAATAAAAAGTAGATGCCACACTCCCTACATCCAATTCAAAAAGTGTGGAATTACTGGTACTAAGTGGACATTTTCTTTTCATAATAATATTCTTAAAAGTATAACTACAGAAGATATAGTGATATATTAAGTTAAGCAAATGTTCATCTAATCGTAACAATTTTTGTTTGAATAGTTTTTTTAATAATAACTGTCAAATATGGTTGCAATAAGGGTTAAAAATGATTCCCAGCTTTCTTAGATTTTTCTTCTGTTTGGTCTAAATAGGTGGCACTTTATTGCAAAGCTCTCAATATATCTCTTTTTCATTCTCATAGGCTTAACTCTATTGAAATTAGACATGGAATTTGGACGGAGTCTGCGGAATTTTAATTTATCTGAGAACAAGAAAATTTAACTCAGTCTTCCAGCTGGACAATAAGATTTCCTTAATTTTTCGAATTACTGCGGGTTTAAAGACAGAATGTTTTTGAAAATTTTACATTACTGCCATAATATATTTACAAAGAAAATAATTTCAATTACGTATAACACGTAATTGAAATTAGGTAAACACATGTTCATAATGATACTAAAATTGTACTGCTGAAACGTATTTTAACTTTTCCATTCCATATTTATGATTTCATTATTGTGTGATAGTATTACATATTAAATTAAAATAAATAAATGTCTTTATAGTATTTAATTTAAAACCACACTTTTAATTTATAAGAGAGTTAAATATAATCTGGAGTTAATTTAAAGAGAATATGCGAAATATAATAGTGTTAGAGAAAATTTAATTTTCGACTTCGCAGATATTCAGGCTTATGTAAGCAAAGATAATCCGGATTGCGTTACACCTGTGTTAAACAAATCCACTGAATTCATTTTGGCAATCTAAACATTTTTCTGCAGAGTTTATACAGAAATACCATCAAAACTATTATTTAATGCCTGAAGCTTTGAATAACGTTAATATAAATAGATAACATAAATATAGACTTTTCAATTTCTCGTATATGAAGTAAAGAGAAAATACTGTAATCGTCAAAAAAATGAAACTCTTTTGACGAATCTTTACATTGTAGATATCTGAGTTCGATACATATATTTTTGAAACTATGCCGTCTGTGGCAACGATAAATCAAAAAGGTTTTAGCTAGACTGGAAATTGATGTACAGTCTTTACAACATATTTGTGTATTTCTATCAAATTTTGAGAAAATTCCTTTCAGAAGAAGTTTGTCTATCCCGCTAATCGGATATAATCGAACACTATGACTACAAAAGAACGAGAGCTAGGTAGATGAAATTCTGTACACAGATTTAATGTTTATATACATAGATACCTATTAAGTTTTAAGCAAAATCCAACGGGGAATAGACTTTCTGTTCATTTGTAGAATCAGAAACATTTAAAAGCGATAAATAAAAATAATACAATGATTTAAACATATGAAATTTGATATGGGATTTTGTGACAATAAAAGCAGATTTTATCCAAAGTTTTCTTTCAATATATTGGTAAAAACGCACCTAAAACACAAATTCGATTTTCGGGTACTATTAATTACATACCAGGGGTAAATCGTCATAAAAGATAAAGATCACTCGATAGATTCAGTAAAAATGCTAAATATTTGCCAAAGTTAATATTTCATAAATATTATGCACCAATGCCATGCAAGGAGTTCTCTGGGATAATACCTTTATTAGAGTACGTGCAAATATAAGTGAAGTACACATTCACTATTGAGTAGATATCTGATATAATTAAATAATCCCCTTAAGTTTAATTTCAGTTAAAGTTTAATCATATCGTAATTCCTACAATATGATTAGGATTTTATTAAATCTTTTGATAAACGGCAAATTATTTCATCATAAGTTTACAAAATGTTCATGGTTCAGATAATGTACATTTCAGATATATGTATTTTTCAGTATTGTTAAGAATAACATTTTCAAAGCCGTGAATATTCCTATTGGATTTAATCACATGAAATCATTGCTATTAATAAATCAATAGTCCGATTAATTTACATCCTAATTGTACATTTTCTTTCACAATATTATCATTTCTGCTTCATTATTGCTTATTATACTAATGAGAAATAATGATACAGAAATGATAATATTGTGGAAACTAAAAATGGAAATACTATAATATTAAATAAATTATAAATTAATAAATTATTTAATTTAAATTACTGTAATTCTAAAAAATATTTCTGTAATTCTAATAAAAATATGACTTTTCGG